>CM053792.1:773597951-773682951 GCA_028749045.1 Cupressus sempervirens | reverse complement strand
CATACATTCTTAATTAGAAATTTTTGAGCACTAGGTCTGTGAAGGCTCCATGCAAAAACATGTAGAAGAAAAAAAGGTCATGATGAACATTTTTGATGACATGTTTTCCAAGAGCATACACAAATTCCTCAAGGTGACTTCGCATTACTAAATTTTAATATTTACCAACACCACTACTCTTCCTCCATATCCTGAACAAATAAAAAATGTTGCCTCAAACATTGCAACCATATGATAAATGGGAATAGCACATGCCTAAGCCATAACCTAGTTAAATATGCATAGTTGTTGATTAGTTGGGTTGATTACAATTTCCTATAGAACTATCATCAAATTAGGTACAATAAAATGAACAATTGGTTGTTCCAAGCTAGCAAGATCAAATACAACTTTCCAAGGTCATAAAGTTGCATATGCAAATGCATCACTTGAATTCTAGGCATGAAGCACATTCCCTAATTTATAATGAATGTTTTGGTGTTTGAGCCAAGATCTATGACATTGATGGAAATCTGATAGGAAAAGGTGAACAAACTAGGAGTAACTTGTTTTACCTAGATATAGAAGATGCAACTTGTCTTGTTATTAGACTCGATGATGTGTGGTTATGGCATAAAATATTGTGTCATGTTAACTTTGACAATCTAATTAGCATCAACAAAAAGAAGAAAGTCAGGGGTTTTCCTAAACTAAAGAAGCCTAAAAACACAATGCACAAACAATGTCAACTAGGGAAGATGACTAAATCTAGTTTCAAAATCAAAACATACACTTCCAAATAAGTACTAGAGTTAGTCCATACAGACTTATGTGGTCCAATAGAAGTGAAAAACTACCTATGATACAAATACATAATGCTATTTGTACATGACTATTCTAGGATGATGACTACTATGTTTTTAAAGAAAAAATATGATGCATTTTAAATGTTCAAGTGGCATTTGGCTAGAGTTGAGAAGGAAATAGGTAAGAATCTAAAATGCCTAACATCAGATAGAGGAGGAGAGTTTACATCAAAAGAATTTGAAATATTCTACAATGACAAAGGTATCAAAAGACAAACATCAGCACCAAGAACTCCACCACATAATGGTATTGTTGAAAGAAGGACTAGATCAGTAATAGACTATGTAAGAACCTTAATGACGGAGAAAATTGTTGCTCTAAAGTACTAGAGAGAAGTTGTAAGTACTGCTATTTACACCCTGAATAGAGTCCAAGTCAAGAAAGTTACAAATGCAACACCTTTTGAATTATTCTATGGTCACTCACCTAATGTAAAACATTTCAAATTCATTGATTGTAAATGCTATATTCTTAAAGATACTAGAAATGAAAAGTTTGTTGCAAAGAGCGATGAAAGCATATTCCTTGGATACTCCACTAGAAGAAAAGCATATAAGTGTTTGAATACTAACACTAACAAGATAGTGGAAAGTGCAAATGTAAATTTTCATAAGCATGCAAAAATTCAAGTTGATGAGTCTAAGCAATCAAAAGATTACAGATCCTTTGTATACTTCTATGACCAAATGATTGTTGAAGACAATGTTGCCAATCAAGTTGGAAATCACCAAAAAAAATTAGTATGAGCTGAGTCACAGCCAATGAATGTCGAGCTGCATTCAGAAGTCAAGCTGTAGAATGAAGAAAATGCACATTCTAATTCTAAAAATAGTACACATGAAAGAGATGATGAATTACCAAATGGAGAAGAATAAAATGACTCTAAAAATGAAGGACCAATCATGGAAAGAAGGATAGAACTAAGATTAGCCAAGTATGTGAGGAGACATCACCCTGCAGATCAAATCATTAGTGACAAGGATGCAAGACCAAGGACAAGGAATAGACTAAGAAATGAATCATGTCTACTGAGTAAGGTTGAGCCCAAAATAGTGAAATATGCACTTCAAGATGATGACTGGCATAAAGCTATGGAAGAAGAGATAGACCAGATTGAGAAAAACAAAACCTGGACCCTAGTTCCTAGACCAGCTGACAAGAATGTGATTGGTTCCAAATGGGTGTTTAGGAACAAACTTGATGAGAATGGTGAGATAAGTAGAAACAAAGCTAGATTAGTTTGCAAAGGCTATCACAAGAAGAAGGACTAGATTATGGGGAAACATTTGCCCCTATTGCAAGAATGGAATGAGTAAGAACACTACTTGCATATACTGCTTACAAAGATTTCAAAGTCTACCAAATGGATGTAAAGTCTGCTTTTCTAAATGGTATATTGGAAGAGGAAATCTACATAGAACAACTAGAGGGATTTTTTGATGACAACAACAAGGATATGGTTTTCAAACTGCATAAGGCACTCTATGGTTTAAAGCAAGCACCTAGAGCATGGTATGAGAGACTGCACAAATATCTTGTGAAGATAAGATTTGAGAGAATAGATGACAACAAAAACTTATACATCAAGGCTAAAAAAGTTAAATACATTTTGATTTCTCAAATCTTTGTTGATGATATAATATTTGGAGGAAAAGATGTTCTATGCAAAGATTTTTCTGATCAAATGAAACATGAGTTTGAAATGTCAACATTTGGAGAAATCAAATTCTTTGTTGGATTGCAAGTACATCAATTGAAGAATGGCATTTTTATGACTCAATCAAAATACATCAAGGAAATACTCAAGACATTTGGATTAGAAGACTCAAAACTAGTTAGCACACCAATGGCAATAAGACATAAGTTATCCAAAAATGATGAGTCAACTAAAGTGAATTAGACAATGTATAGATCAATGATTGGAAAGTTGCAATATATTGTACATAGTAGACTAGACATTGCATTAGTTGTTGGAATAGTAGCAAGATTTTTTACAAATCCAAGAGAAAATCATTTGATGGTAGTAAAGAGAATACTGAGGTATCTAAAAGGGACTGATGACTTTGGTTTGTATTACAAGAGAAGTGAAAAGTTTGAACTAAGAGCCTACACTGATGCAAATTGGAGAGGTATTATTGATGAGAAAAAAACCACCAGTGGAGGAGCACTTTTCTTGGGAAAAAGATTGATTACATGGACTAGCAAAAAGAAAAGTTGTACCTCATAATCCACTACAGAAGCTAAATATATTGCAGCTAAAATCAATTGCACTAATATTGTATGGATCAAACATTTGTTGCAAGGTATGAAGGAAGAGGTAAATGAGCCTGTAATACTCTATTGTAATAATACAAGTGCTATTAACATATCAAAGAACCCTAAAATGCATGCCAAAACCAAGCACATTGCAATCAAGTATCACTATGTAAGAGAATTGGTGGAATACAAACAAGTGAAGATGGAATATGTTAGCTCCAAGGAATAGATTTCTGACATCTTCACAAAAGCACTACCTAAAGGTGCTTTTTAGTATCTTAGAGGTAAGTTAGGGGTGATACCCCTAGCCAAGGCTACTTGAAGCAAAAGCAACACTGCGCTACATCAAATGATTTGATTTTTGAGATATTACACATTGACGCAAAGGATATTTACTTTAGGACTATTCCTAAATTAATTAAAGTGTTGAAGATTCAAATCAATCTCAAGCAAGGTGATAGAGGGAGAAATTGAAAGAACCTGCAAATGCTACACTTGCATGTTAAGATACTGAGAACATATGTCTTTGGCATTGTTGTCAAAGAAGGAGAAATGTCAAGAAACTAATCAATAGCATTTGATCAATAGTATGTGGGAGAAGATGAAGAATTTTATTAGAACAAAGAATAGCAGAAGATGTAGTACTTCATATAGAGGTAGAGAAAGCAAAGGAAAAATATACAACAGTCAAGAGGGAGAAGTAGAAATGAAGCAATGTGAAAATTGATGCATAATTTTATTTTTGGCATTTGACTTACTATTCTAACCTAGATAGAATTTTGATAATTTGGTTGAAAATTTTAGTCTAATGGTTGATCAATTTGGTTTTCCATCAATGCCAAAGAGGGAGATTGTTGGAAATCTGATTGAAAAGGTTTACTGTCAATGAGGGAGATTGTTGTTAAAAGAATGTTTTCAATCATTTTTTTGCCATTGATTTCAAACCTACTATCTATAGGAATGAAAATTGATTACAAGATCCAAGTACTATCACTTAGTTGATTAATGAAGAGGATTTGATCAACAAGATGTAACAAGAGCACCTAAGGGAAAGGTTGAGTTATGATATTGTAATGAAGTGCAATGATCAGTTAAGACAATGGTTAAATGATGTATTGATAACATATTCAAAGATAAAAAGGTGGGCTACATTAAGAAACACTAGAAGTATAAGTTGTAACAAGGTTGAATACAAAGCTTAAACTAAGTTCATCAGTGGGTGCCGAGCAAGCTAGTTAAAGCCAAGAAAATTCTCAGTTAGAGCCGAGAAAATGCAAAATCTAGTGTGTGTGCCGAGGGAACTTCAAGGGCCAAGTGAAATTCAATTGCCAAGCAAATTAAGAGGTGTTGAGCATCAAAAAATCTTAGTTGGTGTCGAGTGAACTTCAAGTGTTGAGCATCAGTAAAACACAGTTGGTGCCAAGTAACATAGTATGTGTTGAGCAACAGAATTTCAATAGTGTTGAGCTATTGCATTATTGGAAATGAAAAAGATTCTCCAAATCTGAGTTAACAAAATTGTTACTTTGAATTGGTGGCACAGAATTTTATGTAAACCATTTTTGAGTGAATTCAAGAGGATTCTTCATTATGTTTCTAGAAGAAACAAAATATGGGTTAGATTCAATGAATCCTACCTAATCCATACAAATTAAAATTAAAGGAGGGAAGAATTGAGTGGAAAAAAGGAATTCCAAAATTTTATTTAAGAAGTCACAAACCAAGAAGCAAGATTTGCTAGTGTGCCAAATTGCGAAGTGGTTAGAAGGGTGTCAAAAGGAAGGCATCTATGAGAAGGAAGGACAGAGCACAAAGACTCTACTTCAACAAGTGGTCAGAGAGACAGGATTACAATAGTACATTGAGCATGGAGACTCAAGGAGACTAAGCTTGAAAGGAGAGCAAGCTGTCAAGAGTTGTAGAGACTATAAGCCAAGCAATGATATGAGCTGAGAAGTGATCTAACATCTACAAGTTCAGTTGTATTTTGTAATCAAGTATAAACCCCTTATTGTTACTCTCTAGCAATTGTATCAATTAGGGTAGAAGAAAAATCCTATGGACTTAGGTTGGTTCAAAAGTCATTTGTAAATCCTTTAACAGGGTGGTGTTCCACATGAATGTTCTAAAGTCCTCTAACCAGGCCCACTTCTAATAGGGTGGTTAAATCCTTTAACTAGGTCACATTTAATAGTGTGTTGTAAGCCTTTAACAAGGTAGGCCTTTCAGAGGGCATCACTTCAGAAGAGTGAGAATTGAGTAGCATGTTACCAGTGGTTTTTCCCAAATTGGATTTCCACGTAAATCACTATATGATGTGTTGATCTTTGTATGTGTTATGCTTGCTTGTTGATTTACAGTAACTTGTTGAAAGGAAAGTTATAGCTTGGATGAATGAATAAATTTGATGGGCACACTTTACTTGATGAAAAGTTTGAATTGGACATTTGGACCTTGAATAACTAATTCACACCCCCTCTTAGTTATTCTAAAGAATTTCTAACACACCCATCCAATACTACTCTACCTTGAGCATGCTTAACTATGGAATTTCCTCCTTGGTTAAACCCAAAGCTTGCAACCCCATTTACAAAACCTTCACCAAATATTGTTCCTTATGAACCATTCATTAGAAATCCCTTTGAGCTCATCAATTGATAAGTACAAGATGATTTCCATAGCAAGCCAAATTGTGATATTGTTATCAAGATTTAACTATGTGAATTTTGAGTCAAACTCATTGACCCATGTTTCATGAGTAGTAATTCAAAATGAATCCATCTCTCATGAGAATAAATGGAACACTCAGCATTCATTGGATCTAGGTAATGGTTATATGGGTGAAGCACCAAGACTTCCATGGAGATCACCCATCTAAGTACTACTCTAGACTAAGGGCACTTAACTACTGAGTTCCCTACATGGTTAAACCTAAAGCTTGGAACCCCATTTACAAAACCTTCACCAAGTGTTGTGCCTTATGAACTATTCATTAGAAATCCCCTTGAGCTCATCAATTGATAAGTAGGAGATAATTTCCATAGCAAGTCAAATTGTGATATTGCTATCAGGATTTAACCATGGAGGAAACTCCATAGTTAAGCGAGCTCAAGCTGGAGTAGCATTGGGATGGGTGACCTCCCAAGAAGTCTCGGTGCTTCACCCCTATGAGGATCACCTAGATCTAATGACTAATAAGTGTTCCATTTATTATCATGAGAGATGGATTCATGTTGAATCACTACTCATGAAAAATGGGTCTATGAGTTTGACTCAAAATCATACAGTCAAAACCTTATAGCAATATCACAATTTGACTTGTTGTGGAAATTGTCTCCTATTTATCTAGAGTAGTTATTGATAAGAAATAGGTTATTTTCTTGGTTTGTAGAATCTTTGTTGAATGAAGTGGAGAAATCATAGGATGATGTGAAGAATTCATTGAATCTAATGTGGTTATGATTGAAATTCATTATCATTATCAGTAAAGAATTTCGAGATGGAAATCTAACTAGTGAAGCTATGAAGGTTTAATGAATAGGTTAAAGTTGAATAATTTCTTGAGTAATATCTAGTTCAATTATGATTGATGACCAGAGACAACGTTGCAATAACTTTGGGTGAGTATGTGATAATATGGTGACATGGATGTGCATGTGGAGGTGATAATCTAGAATTATAGTGATCAAGGATGACCTATGGAGAAGATTCTAGAGGAAGTGAATGGTTGGTCAAAATGTGTTTAACCTCTAGTGTGAAGTGAGTTTGAGGTTAAGAGGATATGATTAGGTAGAGGTAGTTGTGTTACATAGATCATGTTTTCTTTTGTTCTCTAACAATTGCAATATGTTAAATCCCTTAATCGAGTGGATCGTAACATGTCCATTTTGTAAATCATTTAACATTGTGACACTTTAGCTAGTGTTCAAAGTCCTTTAACAAGGCTACTCATAATAGGGTAAAGCTCCTAATAGGGCTAGAGGTAAATCCCCCATCAGGGTGGCACCTAACCATGTATCTGCAACTCCAAATAGGTTTAAGCTCCTCATAGGGCATAGTTTAGAAGCATACATTATTTGTGGATACTAATCTCCACTATAGTTTTCATCTAGGTTAGGTTTTCATATGACCAAAATATTTTTGTCAACTTTGTGGATGTTTTCATATGTTGAATGTTTTATGTCTTTTATTCAATTGTTTACTAATTCAGGTTTAAAAAGTTATATTTTTTGATTATTTGGTTGTATATTGATTCACCCCTCCCCCTCTCAGTAATCCAAATACTTTAGACTAAAAAATTTTATCATATTCTATTTTTCACCACTACATATTTATTTTAATAAATTAAGCTCTTTTAACTCATAGTATTAATAATACACCAAAAGAATCTATGTGCTTTCCATGCTAATGTTCCAGTAATATGTCTCCAAATTTAATTTCATCAACATCATACTTTTAGCTCTAGTCATTTTTATCAAATAAATTCCCCCACTTTTAATCCCCACATAAAGTCTTTTTCTATTTTCATCCAGTTGTGCACTTATCAATATTGATACTAGCCCACAATATTTGCAACAGCCCTAGCCTTCCCACCCACATCCTTTAAAGCACAACCAAAACTAATTCACTATTCTTATCTCACATGTCATTTCATATTCCTAACCAAAAATCTCATATTTTATCATAATTCTATTAAAAACAAGCAAAAGTGTGCATCACTAATGGCAGATGGAAGGTTCCTAAAGAAAAGTGGGAGGACAATATCTATAGGTTTTGCAATGAGGGAGTGGTGGAAACAGAATGACATTATGTGAAATATTGCACTACATATGATGATATACACAGCTAGTTTAAGGATACTTTATAGGTGAACAACATAAAAGAGCTTTTTGAAGAGCCAAGACTTCACAAGAGGAGGCACCTTACTTACACAGATCCATAACAAAAGGGGCAACCTGAAGAAATCTCACTAGATTGATTAATGGATATTCTTTTGGTCCCTTAGACTATTGGTCTCATAGACATTATTAAAAATCTTTCATTTCATGTCAAAATTATCAGCACACACTCGTTAATCATCTATTCATTCTAAAAACAAATCTATTAGTGATTTTTAGAGTTGCATTTGTTACTAACCTTTGGTAGTTGTTAGATTTTCATCTCATTTGCATTGTTAGCTTAGTTTGTTTCTTGCATTTCCATACTCACATCCTTTGAATGCTCTTAAGCATGGTTGATTCCATATCCATTAATTGAAGTATTCTCCACTCATTTAGCATAGTATCATATTCACATTGCATTTCATATCAAGGAATTCACATAGTTATGTTTTGGGAGAGCACACCACATTCCTCCAATCTAAAACACACTAATAGGGCCTCTCATAGGTTCCTTTGTTGAGCTACTCTGAGGTTGCTTGAGGACTTTTCTTTTTTGTTGCATTGAGTTGCAAAACTCAAGCATAGCATTAGTTGTGTCTTGTTTTATTTGAATATTTGATATACCCATGCAACTAACATGTGCTTGTTTACTCTTGCTCCCAATAGGTTAGGTTTTCTTGCATACATTTTGGCACACCTGATGGGACCAACATCCCTATTTTCCCTTTAAGAAATTGTCAAAAAAATTATAACTCACTGTCAAAATTTGTATATTGTTGTTTGTGCAACACATAGTGTCATTTGCATTTCATCATCTTCGCAGATTAGCATCTATGCATATTGGTGTCTCTGCCCTTGCCATTTTAGCCCACTTATTTTTGAATTAAAACTAATTTTTAGCATCTACAATGGAGGTATTATCATCTACGTTATGGGCAGTTTTAAAACTTGCTGTAAAATCAAACTATCATCTACGATCCTTATTTTTTCGTCTGCGTTGTGTGCTGAAGACTTTTGTTGTCTATGAGTTTTAGCATCTGCAAACCTATTCTATTGTCTACATCTAAAAAAATTTCCAATATCCTAAAACCATACACCCTTGTACTTTGTTATCTACAAATTTTAGCATCTATGCTTTCTATCATTTATGAGCTTTATCATCTGTCGTCTCTAATGTTTGGCAGATTTATTAAATTTGAAACACTTAATTCACTAACTGGTTGTTTGGCAAGGATTTCTAACAAGTCTGCATTTTAGGGAACATACCTTGGAAAATCTGAAAACTTATAGTGACTTTTATCACTTGGGAAATTTGTAGTGATATTTATCACTTGTAGCATTAAAGGGTTAATGAACTTGTATGCAATAACCACTTGTCTTTGAATGTATGTTGCAAGTTAATATCTTAAATCCAAACACATTCTTGAATGCTTTAAGATGAAAAAATTACATCCAATCTTGAATGTCTTAAGGAAATTTACTCACATTTCATTGGAATGTATGTTTAGATAGAAAACACACTCTTGAATCCCATTAAGGAATGAACAAGCTTTTCATTGGAATGCATGTTTAGGATAGTCAAACTCAATCTTGAATGCATTAAGGAGATTGACATGCTTTCATTGGAATGAATGTTTAGGATAGCAAACACACTCTTGAATTCCTAAGGTTAATGAAGCTTGCTATGAAACATTTGGATTTGGTGCTTAAAATGAACTCACTCAATCTTGAATGACTTAAAGGAATTGGTTTTGTTTTTAGCAATTTTCTTATGTTCATGAGTGATTTATTTTTCATTGACGAATCCATGCTTTTTATTTATTTTGATGATGTTTTCAAGTTATAAAGAACAATGCATGCTTAAACACAAGTGTCTTCAAGAGTAGATTACAAAACTTAAAGCTTCATTGGGAAAGATCAAGTGTCTTTTAACCCCAAGGCAACTTGCATATTATCTCCTCTCATGCCTTCGGGTGATCTTGAGTGCACAAGAAATAAGTGGTCTTGTTTATTTTTTTAGGATGCCTACTTGGGGATTTCATCACCCCTTGGGATGACCTCAACTCTAGTGTTCTGGTGGAGTATAAGAATTGGGAGGTGAATCAAAAGACACCTCTCTTGGAAGTAAAATCTTGTCACTCTTAGCTAAGCCCCAAAGAACTTTATACCTTTGGGAAGTGAAGGTGGAGATTTGGGTTACCATCTCCTCCTAGCTGTGTGACATTATTTTCTTTCATCTAAAAATCTTGGCCTCACGTACCTTGTGTATATTGAGGACACCCTTTAGATAATCCTTGTACATCCTAGTGACAACCTTATTAGGATTGTTGGCATGTTCTGCATGCCTAATTGTTTAAACATTCAAAACCAACACCAAACATCAAACAAGTTCAAAAATGATTGAAATGGTGAGAAAAAATTTTAGTGAGTGAAATAGTGGTAAGTGGGTCCTCTTGACTCACAATTATATCCAATGATTTCTATATTTGGTCTATCATTTGAAATTGGTTGAGTCTAGTTACAATTTGTGCTTGAAACTAGATTTTGTTTTGTTCCTTCCATGACCGATAAAGTCAAACTTAAGAAGGTGAAATTATCTAAACCATTTGTCTACAAGAAAAGGAAAAACCTAGCACACAGTGATAAATAATTTCGATATGCTATCAAAGACATCCAGAAAGAAGAGGCTAAACAAGACCATTATGATAGAATTGAGTACAATGCTAAACTTCAAAATTGGCCTACATTCCCTAAAGTAAACCCAAGATTTTTGTTCCTAGTAAGCGAGGATTGAGTTAACCGTATAAGTGACCACCACATCTTCACTTCCCACATCAACCTCATTTTCCAAATTTTTAGTCTTCCATTTGAAAAATCTCCTCTAGAGAACTTGACCATTAGAACCTAAAAAATTTGGCATAAGAACACCTTTTGAGATCACAACACTAGACCTTTTATCCACAAGCAAACATCTATCACTCATTTGGGATCACAAGTCCATTGCCAAATAGTGGGTAGTCAAATTGGTGTCCTATCTTGCCTAAAGATCACTTGACAATCTTTGGTAGGAGAAAGATACTTTTAGCCTATAATCACACTTTGTTTGCTAAATCAAGGTCTTTTGTTCACATTTAGGTTGTTGGCCCCTATCATCATGTAAGGTTTAGTAGTTCTCCCTCACATTCCTCTCTCTCCCATAGCCTTCCACCCATTGGTTTGGTCACTATTGTATGGTACATACACTATCTGATAGATTCACATTTAATCCCATGTCTCACTTGTTGGAATCATTAAGGTAGAAAGAAATGGAGAATCTTTTTCCTCCACATACAACATCATTGGGAGGAACAAACATTTCCCTCTAGTTCAAACTTTGGTATACCTACCTTAACATCCACACAAGAACCAGAAGATCCTTTCTACAACACAACTTTGGGAAGTAATGATGAAGAACTATACCAAGAGGAAGACCCTATTGAAATTAACAACATCCCTAATGATGTTTGAACATTCCTTGCAGATCCATACAATTTGGAAATGATGGAAAAATCTATTAGGGAAAACAAGACTGATATCTTCCTAAACTTGGTTAAAGATGGTGTTAATATCCCTATGAGTTTTGATGAGAGCACCTTTTTTAGATAGATTATAAAGGGTGGTGCTCCCATATTGTCAACTTCAAACACAAATCAGACATCTGGTAAAGGAAAAGAACCCACAATGACAACTAGTGCTATATATACATCAAGTGTCACCACACAATTGACATTCCAATTAAGTGTGGAACATATCCAAAAAATCATTAGTGTTATGCCCAACACCAGTATGCATGCTAGTATTCCAGAATCCACCTTAACAGGTCCAATTCTAGGATGCTTAAACATTGGGCAAGTGTCTACTCAATAGATAGAAATTCCAATGCAACTAATGTATTCCTCTTATTCACAAATTCCAACAAGTATGGTGAAAATATTTGTGCCAATTCCAATGACTGCATATCAATACATTGGCCAAAGTGGAGTACTTCCACCACCTCACAATATGTTTGGAACTTCTTATAGCTTGGGAGGTGGGTTTACAAATTCTTAATAGTCAAAAATACAACCAAACCAAGATTTAGCCCAACAGTTGCATGAACTTTGAAACTTGGTCCATACCATGAACAACAAAGGGGTGAAAGATTTCTCTTTTGAGGAATTTTGTCCCTTTCCATTTGATAGATCCATTAACATGATACCATTCTCACCAAACTTTGAGATTCCTAAATTTGACAAGTACACAAGAGAAACATGTCCTATCACACATCTCAAGGAATTCTCTATTTTGTGTCAAGAAGTAGCCTATAGTGAGGATTATCTGAAGAGGCTCTTCACATGAAGTCTTGGAGGCCTTGCACTAGAGTGGCTAATGAACTTACCCAAGGGTTCCATTACCTCTTTCAATGATTTAATAGGGAATTTTTTAGCACAATACTCTTACAACATTGAACATCATGCCTCACTAAGTGATTTGTGCAACACAAAACAACAAAATGGTGAAACATTTGCCAACTTTCTACAACTGTGGAGGCATCTTGCTAATTGCATGCCATATAAAATTGAGGATTCCCACCTTATGGATATATTTATCAAAAACTTGATACCAGAGATGTCTTTTCACATGAAGATGGCTAGTCCTGAAGACTTTGCTACATTATTCAAGAGAGGCAAGAGCATTGAAAATGGGGTTTTAGACAAAGGTGTCATTAAACATTATAGCTCATCATCCTCAAAAAATGACACAAACAACAATAGCAAACCCAAATTCTGGTCCAAAAACAAAGGTGTCACACGCGATGGTTTCACTAATGTTAAAAGTGTACAAAACCTTGAAGGAGGAAACAACAACAACTATTGTAACTGAAACAACAACAATTCAAACCATGACAATTATAAATCTCGTAATCAAACACAATTTTTTCCTCACAACAATAAAAATACAAATAGCAATTACAACTGTGACTATGATCACAATAGGAAGTTCACTAACTTTCATGAACCCTTGGATACCATATTCCAAAAACTAGTGGATCACAATTTGATGGTGTTTCCCAACACACAACCCTTTGATGAGAATCAACCCAAATTAAAATGGTATAGGAAAAATAAATATTGCAAATACCATCACATCAAAGGACATGACACAAACAAGTGTATAAAACTCAAAGTCTTCACTCAAAATATTGTCTATGATGGACAAATTGAGGTAGAAGGAGGACCATCCTCTAAAAATGCTAAACTAAAGATATTTCAAAAGCCATTTCCTAACCACAACAATGACAATAACAACAATATGAACAATGCAAATTAAGATTCTACATGAAATGCATTACACTATGACTATTCTACTAACCACATATCAGGGTTTGACTCCTTGTGTGGTAAAATAGAGACCAATGATATATGCGATTTTGACTCCATGTGTGGCCACATTGAAGAGGTAGACACTCATGTGAATACCCTTGTCCTACATGTAGCAGATTGTGATGCAACCACTCGATGGGGAAGAATCACTTTGCAAGCTACCACTCCCAACCCCAAAAATCCATCAGTTCCACATGTGCCTATGGTGCCATCCACCTCACAAAGGCCTGCTTCTCACTATGATGTGTTATCCCAGATTAGTAAGACTCCTGCACAAATATATATTCTAGAGCTCCTCGCCACATCACCCACCCACAAAGAGATCTTAGAGTCTGCTCTTTTAGAGTCTCACGTGCCTTAAAACATTAATGCCTCCCAATTCACTAACATGATTGGAAACCTTGTTTCACAACAACACCTTGTATTCATAAACAAAGATTTCCAAGGTCCTGATCCCCACCATAATTTTTTGCTCCACATTGAAGTCCTTATATAGCGACATAAGCTAAAAAGAGTCCTTATAGATAATGGATCCAGTTTGAATCTTTTTACATTGAAGATGATTCATTTCTTGAGACTTCCAAAGGACCTCCTAGATGTCAATAAAAGAATAAAAATCTAAGCATATGATGAAAGAGAAAGAGAATCAAAATGAGTTATCATGTTACCACTAAAGGTTGGGCTAGCCATCATAAATACTAAATACCATGTCCTCGATTTGGACTTGCCATATAACATTTTGCTTGGTCAACAATGGATACACACACTCAAAGAATTACCATCTAAATATCATCAATGCTTGAAATTTCCTCACCAAGGAAGACAAGTCATGATTCTAGGTGATCCTACACCTTTTTCCTTTTGTAAAAGATTGGAAGGTGCACCAAAAAAATTTTGTCCAATTAGTGAGTTTGCTAAGGTTATACCTAAGCCTCTCACCATAATAGAATCACCTTCCACAACAATTCTAGAGTTATCCAATAATGATTCCAATTCCCGCAAAGGAAAATAAAAGGTGGAAGATACTAAGGTCAATACTACAGGGAAGAAGGTTACTTTTGCTGATTTAGGAATGGGAGAGCATAAGTTTGAAAATGCCTTGTGTATTGGACAACTACCACTCTCCCCATGTTCCTTTGGAAAACCTTCACAATTACCACCTCCTGCCAACAAGGATACTATGCATGTTAACAAGATTACATTTGAACATTAGGGTTCACTTAGTGATGAACATATGGAATCCAATATCCTAGATTGGCTATATTTTGATGGAAAAGATGAACCTATGGAATTCCCTAAGGATAAATATGTTAAGGCCCCTCCCATCATCAAAAACATGGGATATCATGGTACTAGCCTTGGACCTAAAGAAGATCAAATTAGTCAACCCCTTGAGGCTAATAGCTATCCTAAAGGATGGTTTGGGCTCCATAAATCCAAGGTGTCCTTTGCTAACAACTATTGTATGGTTGACCCTGATTCTGAGATTGAAGAGGAGGAATTATTTGAAGTACCCTTCCAATACATTGAGGATGACCTAGATAACCATATTCGTGCCATTTTCATAGCTAACCTTTCATCCACCGACCTACCTCTCACCAACCTTGACATGATAGACTAGGACCTTCAGGACACACCACCAGCTCTAAATATCTATAACTCTGACGAAGCAATGATGGCACTCTTTGGCCTTAAGAATCTCCAATATTACAAACATGAGATGCAATACAATGAGGAAGCCTACTTTTCCAGCCAAGTCAACTCTCTGAGTCACAAAAGTGAAAAAGAAAATAAAAATGGAAAAATAGAAGAAACATCCTCTAGTAAAAACTCTTTTAGGGCACTTTTGGATGAAGAAAAAGATAAAATAAAGGATGCATCTTCTGCGAAAACCTCCTAGAGGTTCCTAAAGAGGGAGAGGTTGACTTGCCATTCAAATATTTACCACCAAAAAAGTCATCTATTTTTAATGAAGACATAATTCCAGTCAATTTGGGTATAAAGGATAATCTACAAATCACCTACATTGCAGCTACCTTAAGTCTTCAAGAACAAAAAGAAATGACTAAATTCTTGAAAAAGGGTAAAATCAATTTTTCATGGACATACAAAGACATGCCTAGTTTAGACATAGATTTGGTTGTGCATCACTTAGTAGTAGATCCCAAGATTAAACTAGTGAAGCAAAAGTTGCATGAAATGCATCCTAAGGTAGCACTTTTAGTCAAAGTAGAATTGCAAAAAATGTTAGTGGAAAAGTTTTATTTTCCCTATTGATTATCCTAAGTGGGTCTCCAACATTGTTCCTGTAGGAAAAGAACCTGGGGGCATATGCATTTGTTCAAATTTTTGAGATTTAAATCTTGCATGTCCTAAGGATGATTTTCTTCTTCCTAACGTAGACATCATAGTGGATTTGATTGCTGGACATGAGATGTTTTATTTGATGGATGGTTTCTCTAGTTACAACCAAATCAAAATTGTAGAAGAAGATTGACATAAAATGGCATTTAGCACCCCATGGGGAACCTTTTGTTATCAATTCATGCCTTTTGGCTTGAAGAATACCAGTGCCACTTATCAACGCGCAATGACTATAATATTCCATGATCTTCTACATGTCATAATGGAGGACTATGTTGATGACATCCTAAGAAAATCAAAGACATGTGATTCCCACATTGATGTGCTCAGAACCATTTTTGAAAGGTTGTAGAAATATAAAGTGCACCTAAATCCAAAGAAATGTGTTTTTGGGGTCAATCAAGCAAGTTGTTAGGCTACATTGTGTCAAGAAGAAGTATTGAGGTAGATCCCACAAAAGTAAAAGCCATCATGGAAATGCCTCCACCTACCACATTGAAATAACTCCATAGTTTTTAGGGAAAGTTACAGTCCATTAGACAATTTGTGGCCCAGATAGTAGATAAGGTCCATCCACTTCAACATTTCTTTTGCAAAGACACTAAGTTTTAGTGGGATTTCCTATGTTAGAAAGCATTTGAACAAATTAAGGCATACTTAGCTAATCCTCTAGTTCTAGTCCCTCTAATTGTAGGACAACCATTGATTCTATACATTTTAGTCACTTTAGTTGTCTTAGATGCCCTTTTGGCACAACTAGATGACAATGGTAATGAGCAAGCTATATACTATCTCAGTCAAACATTAGTTGGCTATGAGTTGAATTACACTGCTATTGAGTAAGCTTGTTTGGCGGTAGTCTTTTGCATGTAGAAACTACGTCATTATATACTTAATTATACTACACATCTCATTTCCAAAATAGATCCACTCAAATATTTGCTATCAAAAGCCTCCCTCACTAGTCAAGCTGCAAAATGGGTCTTAATTTTAAGTGAATTCAACATTGTTTATAAGGATCGCAATGCCATTAAGGGACAAGTAATTGTAGACCAGCTTGTTGAAGCTCCTCTTCAAGGAGACCACCCCGTAGTAGCAAACTATCCAAATGACACAATTATGACTATTACCCCTAGTACACACTAGAAGTTGTTTTTTGATGGTTCCTTCATAGAAAAGGGATCGAGGGCAGGAATTTTATTTGTTACACCGCAAGGAGACCTCATTCCTAAGTCTTATAAAATATCATTCCCTAGCACAAAAAATATAGTTGAGTATGAAGGATTAGTTACAAGGTTGTGTCAAGCTATCAGATGGAATATCAAAAACCTTCTTGTCTTTGGATACTCGCAATTGGTCATTAAAGAAGTTATAGATGAATACCACACAAAGGATGAAAACTTGTTACCATATCACTGGATAGTTGAAGATCTTAAACAACACTTCACAAAGATAGTCTTTCAATAGATACCAAGGGCTAATAACAAAGCAACAGATGCTATGGCTACCATTGCCTCAATGATTGCCATGCTTGAATATAGTCCTAAATGTGAGTTTCTTGTTGAGAATCTTTCTATTCCTGCTTATGAGGAAAATGATTCAGAGTTGGTGTGTGAGATTTTCGGTCCTAAATCTCCATGGTGCATCGACATTTTTGCCTATCTACATCACAAAACCATTCCCATAGCTCTCACATTGAATCAAAGTAAAACCTTCATTCGTCATACTTCCTGCTATAATATCCTAGGTGATACAGTTTTCCAAAAACACTTTGATGGAACCCTCCTCTGATGTCCCAATTCAGTTGAAGCTAGAATAGTGTTAGAAGAGGTCCACCAAGGAATTTCTGGTGCCCATTCTAGTGGCCTTACATTAGCAAAAAAGCTCCTCAAAATGGGTTATTATTGGCCTACTATGGAAGCAGATGCCTATCATTTTGGGAAGAGATGTGTTCTTTGTCAACAGCATGGTGATTTGATACCCCATGGCCCTTTTCCCATTGGGGATTTGATCTTGTTGATCAAGTCTACCCAAATTCTACAAATGGCCACAAGTATATTATTGCCACCACTGAGTACTTCACAAAGTGGGTCAAGGCTATCCCATTAACCTACACCACTAGAAAACAAATTTCAAAGTTCATCTTGAACTACATTATCTATCTTTTCAGTATACCTCAAGACATCATGACTAATAATAGAATGCCTCTCAAAAATTAGGAAGTTGCCACATTGTGTAGGAAATTCGGAATCACCCAACATTTTTCCACCAAATACTACCCCCAAGGCAATGGCCAAGATGAAGCTACTAATAAAACCATTTTGAGAATCGTAAAGAAAACTATTGACGTAGTTGGTCATGACTAGCACCTCCAAATTGCTCTCGCCCTTTGGGTCTATTGTACCTCCATCTGTACCCCCATAGGAGCCACTCCATTTTCCCTTATTTATGGTTCTAAAGTTGTCTTGCCCATCAAAATTGAGCTCCCTTCTCTCAAAATCTCTCTCAAGAATCTGATATTCAAAGAAGAATATTGAGTTGCTCACTTGCAAGAGCTGCAACTCCTCGATGAGAGATGCCTCAATGCCCTAAACCATCTCTGCATGTATCAGAGTCACCTTCAGCTTTAGTATCACAAAAAAATCGAGCAATAAGAATTTGAGGTGGGTGACTTAGTTTTGCAACATAACATGAAGAATCTCCAGAATCGTGAAAAGAAAGGAAAATTTGAAGCTAATTGGCTTGGTTTGTTTATCGTTATACCCAAATATGGTTCTAGGGCATATCAAATTGCCACTTCAAAGGGAGATCCACTCCCTTAGCTTGTAAATATCCAACATCTCAAGTGGTTCTATGCTTCAGTCTTGCAATTCTTGTACAATGTTGTTATAGTCCCATAAAAATACCAAAAAAATTAGAAAAATTAGAAAAATCCAAAAAAAAATCATAAAATGTTCTGGAAAAAACACTAAAAAGCAAAAAAAGTTCCTGAAAAAGCATTTTGGTCCATTATCTATAAGGCTCATTTCACTTCACCCCATTCCACCATTTCATCTTCTTGTTTGTGCAAAAGTCCTATCTAACTCATGCTTTTCATGTGTCCAATAAAAAGACCTCTTGTCCATGAGGCTTCACTTCACTCCCATTTTTCAAAAGACCTTTAGTCTATGAGGCATTTTTTCATCAAGTGTTTGTCCCAATCCCATTACATTGAGCTTTTCCCACAATAGTGACCATGATATAACTTTAATAAAATCACCTTTGAGACTTAATGATTCGAGAAACTTGTTCTTTTTGTAGCCCTTGCCAACAAACAATTTGTGATAACTAATGTCAAACAAAACAAAATTGCATAGGATGAATTCTTCCTATATGTGGCATTACAACATTCACCTTTAGGCCTTAGGGTTCTTGGCAGGAACTGTGGATTCAATGAATACTTGGTCATGAGGTCTCTTTTTGGTTGATTTCATTTTGTGTGTTAGTGGAATCCTTTTATGGTGCACCTTGATCTTCCATATTTTGGTTGTACCTGAATCACTCTCATTGACTACACGTGTTGTTTGTGGTATGATCTATTTTTTAGGCTTTAATACATATGTGTCAATTTCTAGTTATGTTTATGTGTTGCACAATGGGGTCAATTGGTTAGTACACTTTCCACCAAAGATCCCTAAAAAGACTTTGGGTGTACCTAGACCTCTCTAGGGCGTATACGACATTTATTCCATTATATCTATGCAAACTACACCTATTGTTCGAAAGTCTCTAGTCCATGCAACGAAGCCTTGAAATTTATGCTTCTATAGCATATAATACATAAGCTCTTTTCCAAAATCAAATTAAAGTGTGCTCTTCCATATAAACACAACTGAATCCCTTGGTATCACGTAGTTAGGGTTCATGTAGTATAGGGTTTCATTTCACCCTGCTTGAGATAAGGGTCCTATTTATTTCCCCCCTCCTATGCTACACTACTTGGTTCTTACAAGTGAGGAGTTTTAACACATGTCCATTCATTAGGTTCATTCATATTCATATTTACATCTTAGATTCGATCATTTCACTTTGCATTCATTATTGTCTTTTTCTATTACTGACATTGTTTAGGATACATTCATATTATTTATGCATTTTATCCATTATTAGATTGCATCATTAGTTCATTACATTAATTCATTAAATGCATCCATTCTAAACATCATATCTAGTGGCATATACATAATAAAAACATCTCACAATACATACAGTACATCCATACATATAAAATAACACAATGCATACATCTCATAGTCACCAACAAACCTGCATTATACACACATTAGGCATCACATATAAATCATAGGCAACATCACATCACACACATCTTGCATCACAAATGTCAATATCCACATCATAGATATCACATGCATAACATAATCATCAATACATAGGCCCATCGAATCATGTCATATGTATATCAAAAGAATAAATATATGTATAGTCCATATACAAAAAATCATATAGTTTCATCATGTACAAATGCATCATCAAAAACTTGTTGCATCTGCACAACTGTCAAAACTACTCATTGTATAAAATCAGGCTACTAGCTATGAGGGCCCAGCCCCCCTATATCCCCTCCTTGTGGAGGCTGACACTATCTGATAGACCACTTTGACCTGTCTCGACCTCTTATTGTCCATGAGCTCAAGGCAGACTAAAAATCTAGCTGTCATTGATCGACAGACATGGCATCATGATATAAGGACCTATAATAGGCCACCTCTTATACTACCTATGTCTCTTCTCAACAAGTTGTCATCACCTCCTACATTAGTGTCATGGCCGCCCCAGGCTATACTACCTATCTGGCCATATCTCGCTGTTGACAATACTCATCTAGTTGGGCCTGGTGAGTCTCTCGCTTGGCCCATAATGTAGCTACCTCTTGTTGGAGGGTATCTATCTCTACAAGCTCCTTGACATCCTCCTCCATCTTGAAATTATTGAACTCACCAACATCTATCCATGCCTATAGGGTTATCAAGACCTCCTAGGCACTATCTACTTTGGCTTTCTGCACCTGCACCTCTACCTATAGGGCCATCAGGGCCTACTGTGCACTATTTGCTTATGCCTACTCTGTCTGTACCTCACCTTGGATTCAAGAAACCTCCATACAGAGACTATCTCACTCTTCCTTGATCATGTCTACACCTTGTGGCCCTAGTGGCCCCTCTACCTGTGGCCCTAGCGGCACCTATATCTGTGGCCCCTACGGTGGCCCTTGTGCTAGTCCTCTCCTTGCACAGGCTCCACACACCTGTAGCCCTTCCTAAGCCCCCTATGTTGGTGATGGCATCATTGTTTCCTATCCTCCATCCCCTATGCCATCACCCTCTCCCTATGCCTACTCTACTGGTGGTGGTGCTCTAGGCACTGTCAATCTGAATAGATGATGTGTTGCCCACCATTGTGCATACATCAATGTCATTGATGCATCCCCTATATCTTGTCATTGTACCCAGGGCACTGGCTACATCAATTTCTAGGAGATCCTCCCTAGCCGCAAGTTGGTCCCATGACCCCATAACTTTCCATACTCCTGCAATACTATTGGGTATAAGAACCTATCAGGGACTACATCCTGTATCCACCCAAATTGCCTCTACACTCTAGAGGGCATAGATCTCATGATCACATGCATGGACTTCCTGATGAGTCGGCAATCTATCTGGTCTCATGTCTTGTGATGGGTCATGTCACACCAATGTGTTCCCATGACCATACCATAAGCAGTGTTAGTCTTGGACCCATGGTCCACTATGCCCTATAAGCACACATGTGGAGGTCATGATATAGCTCTACTAGGATGGTCTAGCCCTAGCAGTAGACCACACCATCATCTTGTAGCAAGGTGCTAAGCACCTATGTCCATCCTATCAGGAAACCATGCCCAGCATGGTCTGGCAGCATCCTCCAAATCAATGATGCAAGATACACAACTAGTCATGACAATCTTTGCTCTAATGTCTCTTGCCATGTGAGCCGTGATCTCTGAATTGGCAGTCTCTATCATCGCCTCCTAAAGCACTCTAGGTACATCCCATAGATGGGCACCCATAGAATTTTCCACATATTGAAAAGAGTGAAGGTTGCCTCTCTAGTAGGTAGACAAAAACTCGAGGTCAGGGTGTGTCATCGCTTAATCAGCGCTAATAGATGTGTTGAATGTAATTGCAAATTTGGCCACTCATGCATGTGTTCTAGCCCATAAAGTCACACATGTCCCCACTCAGCCTCTGTCAATCTCTTCTCCAAAACCATGGTCAAAGGATAATGTTCCCTTGACTAGAATACCACCATCTCCTCCTGCAGCATAGACATGTAGATGGTTAGTTTCCTTTATCCTATACCATCCCTGGTATGGGGTATCCCCTTTTTCTCTATCAATTTGTCCCAATGGGTGTAGATGTTGATCTGTAGAGATGTTGATCAGCATAGACAATAGTTGAAGATGCCATTTAGGCATCTCCAGTGGCTGCACAGACACTAGTTTCCCATCGACAAATGCTATTTGGTCATTTGCAAAGACAATGACATGAAGATTGCCATCTTTGCCCCATCTCCAACCACCTTTTCACCAGTCTGTTGTCTACATAGATGACATGATGTATGTTGTCATCTTTTTAGACCACCATTTCCCCCTTTTGTCATCTGCCTAGATGACAGGATGCATCCTGTCATCTCAGCAAACCTCACGATCTCTATTTTGTCATCTATGCAAATGACAGGGAATAAATTGTTGTCTCTACCCCAACCACATTTTTTTCCTATTTAAGGTGCCATAAATTCTACCTAGCCTAAAAATTTGAAATTTTGACAAAGCAGGTTAGTCGACTCACCGATGGGCCCATCTCTGCTAGTCTTTAGTGATCTAAGATGCACTCGCCAAGCTGTAAACTATTTATGGGGTCCATCTTTCACTCTGGTTCTCTGCTCTCTAGGTGTACAAATGATCCTTCCTTGAGCCCCTTGGAGGCTTATATAGGCCCTCCAAGACTCCTTTTTGGGCCCGTGTCCTTTTCGAGCTGTGTTAATCCCCTGTTTTACCTGCAAGTCATGCAAAGTATTCATTTATCCCCTTTTCTTCTCATTTCCTTTCTTCCAAAGACCTTTTCACAAAAATTACCCAAAATTTGTTTTTTGCGCAATTTTTGTGAGAGGGCATCCTCCTCCTCTATTGTCGCTTTGACACCACTCCTAGGACTCCTATCCTTTCTGGGGCAACCTATATTTTTCTCATCTTTGATATAATGTTATCCCAACATCACATCAAATAGGGCAAAATGTAGACACTTAAAATTGTCTTAGACACTATATTAATTTATTTAATATTTCCCTTGACATTATAATTGATTATTTATTAATTAATTATATTTTTCATATTCTTCTACTTATTTAATTAAATAAGTTCACTTTCCTAATGTATTTAAATTTAATTTAAATATTTCCATCCCTAATGTGTTAAATTTATTTAATGCATGATCCTCCATAAATCCCCTTTTAAATAAATCTTATTTATTTAATTCCCTCCATTCCATTAAATTCTCTAAACCTATGATTAAATTAAATCCTATTTAATTTAGTCTTAAACCTATCCTAAAACCTAGTCTACAACCATCATTTTCATCCTTCTAAGCCTACCCACTTCTTAATCCCACTTATTTATCATAAACACCTTGCTAAACCCCTTTTAGTTCCTAAGTGTGTGCTCACACATGTATGAAGAACCCTCACACTTCTCACACCTCTCATGCCTTCCACACCTCTTACACCTTTGTCCCCCACTCCTTCCTTCAAGTTTGCTCACACATGTGTGAGAAAACTTTGAATGTTGACCATTTGCATGACTTGTCTACATGTCTCCCTTTTGGTACCTATGTGGATGCCACATAGATGCCACCTCACCAAGGCCTCTCTCAAGCCTATAAATAGAGCCCTTGTCTCAAGCATTTTTCATCTCCCTCATTTGCATTGTTATCATGCTAGTTTTTTATTAGAGTTTTTAGTGATTTCTAGAGTTGCATTTGTTACTAACCTTTGGTAGTTGTTATATTTTCATCTCATTTGCATTGTTAGCTTAGTTTGTTTCTTACATTTCCATACTCACATCCTTTGAATGCTCTTAAGCATGGTTGATTCTATATCCATTGATTGGATCATTCTCCACTCATTTAGCATAGTATCATTTTCACATTGCATTTCATATCAAGGGATTCACATAGTTGTGTTTTGTGAGAGCAAACCACATTCCTCCAATCTAAAGCAAACCAACAAGGCCTCTCATGGGTGCCTTTGTTGAGTTTCTTTGAGGTTGCATGAGGACTTTATTTTTTGGTTGCATTAAGTTACAAAACTCAAGCATGGCATTAGTTGTGTCTTGTTTTATTTTGAATATTTTATAACCCATGCAACTAATGTGTGCTTTTTTACTCTTGCTCCCAATAGGCTAGGTTTTCTTGCATACACCCACTAGCATGGCTATGGTGTAGGTGAGGCATGGAGATGAGCCAAGGTGCAATCTTGGGGTTGTTTTATGTGATGTTCCCACTAGCATGATTGTAGTGTATGTGAGGCATGGTGTCAAGTTGAGGTGTAACTATGGAGGATAAGCATCGATGTGCATCAAGGGAAGCTTAGGTAGTTGACTTCCCTCAAGAGAGAAAAAGAATTGTAGTCTTTTCATCTAGTCTTTGGATGAGATAGAGGTGAAACATAGTTTTAGGAATGAAGAAGAGTAACTCTTCCTTGTCATGATATGGTGAGGTTCAATTGCAATGTAAGGGGTCATATCTTAGTGAAGAAGAGTAGCTAAGACAATGTCAATGATGACTCAATGGGAGTTGTCCAAGTTCTGAAACACAAGGAAGTGAAGTACCTAGTCATGTGGTAGGACGAAAATGGTTTATCTAAGTAGAAGCATTAGAGCTTGTGGTGAGCTATATGGGGAAGTGTTGCAAAGCCAGTTACCTATGTTTGAAGGTATCAAGGGAGTTTTTAATTGGGTGCACATCTAAGTTACTTGATGGATTAGATTTTCATTGGGGTGAGGTATCTCAATGGTCATAGTGGTCCAACATGGAAATTGGGATAAGGTATTTTGGGGTGTGCTCAAGGTGAGCCATGCCATGGAGAAGATATGTGTCAAGTGACTAAAGAGGTAGTTGGATAACGAGGCTTGAAGAAGCAAGTTGTGGTGGATAGAAAAAAGTGGTCGCTTGTGGTGCATGACTAAAATGGGTGAAGTGATTCATAGGTGAATCTAGGGTGGCATAGTCAACTTGGAAATGAAGTACAACATCCAATAGATTGGGTGAATCATGAAACAATGGTTTGGTACTCAAGTAGGTATGTATTACAAAGTAATTCATTGGGTAAGATTACATGTATGCATGAGGGTTGGTTTTAGTGAAGTGCATGCATGAGTAACAATGTGTTCACCAGCACGACATGTATACTAGATGTGGTCTTGAGGTTGTTGAGGCTCATTGTTTGGATAAGGAAGTTAGTAGTTCTATGGGAATTAGGGTTGGTTCATCAATGTTCATGGTGAGCTAGAGGAGACCAATATGTGAAGTTAAGTCATGGAGACATAGGACATGCTAAGGTAGCATGCAAGGTTGGATCTGAGGACTCAAGGATGTTCAGAGGTTCTTTGGTATTGCTAAGTTTTCTAAGGTGGTATGCATAGTGAGAAATGGAGAAATTAGTGGCCTAAGTCACTCAGGTTGGATGCATTGTTCAGCAAAGGATGCTTGGTAAGTCTCGATATAGTGCTATAGTTCATTTCTTAGGTAGCATCTATAGTTGAGCAAGAGGAGCTATGATAGTTCTGGTAATTCAAGGAGTGGTGTATTGGTGATTAAGGGTGATCAAGAGATTTTAGGAGTTAAGATCACATATAGCCAGTTTTGAAGTAAGGTTATCTAATGGGGGACATTGAGGCAAAGATATAGAAGGGTCTAAGTAAGGGGTTTGACATTGGTTGAAAAAGGGTAGAGATTGGAGCTCAAGGATGTGTGCATGGTACAAAAAAGGAAGTAGAACCATGGAGGTTAGTCATGCACTTCTATTTTGTAGGGGTGTATGTTAAGGCAATTAGGTGTGTGGGAACTTGATGAAGATTATGGGAAGAGGCATAGTCTAGGTGAATGAAAATAGTTGGACTAGAAGGGGATTCAGTAGTAGTGATTTCTAGTATCATATGTCGTTGGAGATTCTAGGGAGAAGGCTTATCTTATGCATGAGAAAAATCTAGCCTCATGACAGTTGGTATCAGAGCATGATCTTGGAGAGATTGGGCTTTAGTTTTCCCCAACTTTGGTGAGTTGGTATCAAAGCATGATAGTGATAGAATGTGGCTTTGGATTAATCCAACTCATGGTGAGTTGACATTTGAGAAAATATCTTTATTAGATTGGCTTTTGGATATACCACCAACTAGTAGAGTTGGAAAATTAACTATATAAAGGAGATGGTAAAATAGATATGCATCTTATGGAAAGTTGATATCAACATTGTTAGAAGTGATTTCAGTAATGGGATCTAGCTTCGGTAGTCAAGATGTGGCACGGTATCTCAAGACCATAATACAAAGATGGACCTGGTGCAATAAGGTTTTGTTGGTTCATAAGAATGCAACTTAAAAGAAGATGGCAGTATCGAGTACATTTGAGACTAGTGTGTAGATGGGTTGTGATGAGAAGTGTAGTGTAGGACCTATTTGGCATAGTTCTAAGGTGGAGTCGATGGGCTTCATAGAGTAGTGATACATAGGCATTGTTTTTAACAACTTTGAAGAGAAAAAAGTTGGTTTTTAGTGTGGCTTTGGTAGTTAGTCACCATGTGGAGTAGGATGGTGTGCAAGACATTATCCAAGGTGAAATCAAGGGCTACATAGAGTATATTTGAAATGAGTTGTCTGGTATAGTGAGTTGTAGGAAATAAGGCATGATGAGAATTGATTTGAGCCACAAGGCATGGTGTAGAGTAGGATTTGTATGGTGCAGATCTAAGGTGCGGAAATTGGGTTGCATGGGGTAGTGTGGTGTATGACTTACATGTTGTGGGTTCAAGGAGAATGAAGTAGTTGCATCAAGCAGTGAAGTGGGAGCTTGTATAGGGTAAATCTGAATGTGGAAATTTTTGGGACCATATGTTATGGTGAAGTGTAGTATTTTCATGGTGAGAATTTAAGGAGAATACATTAATGGTGTGGAAAGTTGGCTTGGAAGCTATGGGTGAAAGCTAGGTAGAAATGTCATGAATCAATAAGTTTGGGCAATATGGTATCATGAGGTATAGTTTGATGTGAATTGTATCATCTAAGGTGTAGAGTTTGGGCTTCTGAGTGAGTAAAGAGAGGTGAAAGGTTGTGTCTTGTACATTCATGAGTTGTATCTAAGGATAGGAAGCAAGTACTAAGAAGTCACAAGGTTCTAGAGGTGTATTTGTGGACAGAAGTTGGGTGCATTAAGGGTTGAGGTTTTGTAAATGAGTTGGGTACAAGATATGTCATAGGGTTGTTTAGCATGCAAGTAGAGTAGCACACAAAAAGTGGAGGATAAAGGTTGAATGTGTGAATGCAAGAAAGCATTTAGGGGGCTTGTGCACTTTGGTTGTGGAAAGCATGTCTTTAAGTGGATGTCAAGAATGGTTCCTTGGGTAGTTAAAGGTGGAAGATAGAATTTGGGGTATTATTGTTAGATGACTTTAGGTGGTTGAGTGGAGACAAAAGCATTTGGTATGTAGTTCTCAAGATGTCATTTGGTATGGCCCGCTTAGTTGGAGTTAGACATGGAGTGAATTCATGCAAGTGGGTCAATATTCGTTATGCTAATAGCATCAAGTATTTGGTGTTAATAGAAAGGGTGTAGAGGTGTGTAATGGTGTTAATGAGAAGAAGTGTTTGGCATATAAAGCCATATGTAGATCCCTTTGACAGGTCATGCTAGTGCATCCTCACTATCTATTTTAGAGTGGGGGAAGATGTGGGGTTATTGATTCACAAGATGGAACTCTAAGAATACATATTTGTACAAGAAAGATAGGTGCATACAAGTGTAGAATAGGATAGGCCTTGTTTTGATCAGAGGAGTATCCAATGGGCGTGTATTGCAAAATTGGGTGCACACAAGTGTGGCATAGGTGAAGTTGTCTGCTGATCCAAGGTGTACATAATGGGGTTGTGCTATGTGATGTTCCCACTAACATGGTCATGGTGTAGGTGAGGTATGGAGATGAGCTGAGGTGCAATCTTGGGGTTGTGTTATGTGATGTTTCCACTAGCATAGTTGTGGTGTAGGTGAGGCATGGTATCAAGCGAAGGTGTAATCGTAGAGGGTAAGAATCAATATACATCAAGGGAGGCTTAGGTAGTCAACCTCCCTCAAGAGGGATGAAGTAGAGTAGTTCTTGCCTCTCGTCTCATAATAATATAGAGGTAATGCATATTTTTAGGAGTGAAGAAGAGTAACTCTACCTTAGCATGTTGTGGTGAGGTTTGGTTCCAATGCAAAGCTTCCTATCTTAGTGAAGTGAAGTAACAAAACCAATATCGGTGATGACTCAATAGGATTTTTCCAAGTTCTAAAAGATGGGGAAGTGGAGTACCTAGTCCAATGGTAGGAGGAAAATGGTTTGTCCAAGTAGGAGCATTAGGGCTTGTGGTGACCTATTTGGGGAAGTGTTGTTGCAAAGCTAGTTGCTTATGCTTGGAAGTATCAAAGGGGTATTTTACTAGGTACACATCTAAGTTACTTGATGGATTGGATTAGCATTAGGATAAGGCATATCAAGGGTTGTGGTGGTCTAGGATGGAAATCAAGATAATATTTTTAGAGGGTGTGCTCAAGATGAGTTGAGTCATGAAGAAGATATGTGTCAAGTGACTAAAGAGGTAGTTGGATGGAATGTCTCAAAGAGGCAAGTTGTGATGGATATCAAGAAGTGATAGTTTTTTATGTGTTATTGAAATGGGTGAAGTGATTCATAGGTGATTCTAGGGTGGTGTAGCTAAGTTGGAAATGGAGTACGATGTCCAAGGGATTGGGTGGATCATGAAGCAAACATTTTGACTCAATTAGGTATGTATCACAAAGGAATCTATTGGGTAAGATTGCATGTATGCATGAGGTCAAGTTTGACTGCACTAGATACATGAGTAACAAGGTGTTCACTAGTAGGGTAGATAGACTAGAT
Source organism: Cupressus sempervirens (assembly GCA_028749045.1). Classification (NCBI taxonomy): domain Eukaryota; kingdom Viridiplantae; phylum Streptophyta; class Pinopsida; order Cupressales; family Cupressaceae; genus Cupressus; species Cupressus sempervirens. Next base: position 773,653,958 of record CM053792.1, on the reverse strand, counting down.
ATGGTGTCAAGATAGACAATCACTATTTGGATTCATTCTTTGGCTAAGGAAATCAGTAGTTTTATAGGGCACAGTTCTGATACTTCATGGTTCATGATGAGCCAAGGGAGACCAACATGGGAAGTTAAGCAATGGAGACATAAGGTGTGCTAAGGTAGCATGCATGGTTGGACTTGAAGACTCGAGGATGTTCAAAGGACCTTTGGTAATGCCAAGTATGCTAAGGTGCTATGTGTAATGGGAAAAGGAGGAATTTTTGGTCTAAGTCACTCAGGGTGGATGCATTTCTCAGCAAGGGAGTCATGGTGAGTCTTGATGTAGTGATGCAGTGTATTTCTTAGTTACCATGCATGGTTGAGTAAGGGGAGCTATAATAGTTGCGTGCATTCAAGGAGTATTTTTTTGGTTATTAAGAGTAATCAAGAGGCTTGAGGAGTTAAGATCACATATAGCCAAAGTTGAAGTAAGGTTGTCTTATGGGAGATGTCAAGGAAAAGACACAAAAGGGCTTAAGTAAGGGGTTTAACATGGATTAAACATGAGTAGAACTTGGAGCTTGAGGATGTGTGCATGATGCAACAAAAGAAGTAGAAGCATGGAGGTTTGGCATGCACTTCTATTTTGTAGGTGCATATGTTAAGGTAGTCAGGTGTATGGGCACTTGATGAATATTGTGGGAAGAGGCATAGTCTGGGTGAACAAAAATGATTAGACCAAAAGGGGACTCCTCAATAGTGATCACAAGTTCTACACGTGGTTAAAGATTCTAAGGGAGAAGGCTAATCTTGGGCATTAGAAAAATCTAGCCCCATGACATATACATATTTGGCTCCAATGTCTCTATAATAATAATAAAGTAACTACCATTCAATAACCCTCTAAGTTGCTATGAGAAAAGTATCAAGTGTAGTACACAGATCCATTATTACCTTGATTAATTAAATGCATAAAAATTTTGTTAACATTAAAAATGACTTCATTTTAAAGATCATCTATATATGTTTCCCTTCTTAATTTGCATGTAGAAAAAATCCCATCATTATCTTTCTCATATATAGATTCTCTCAAATAGAAGAGTTCAAAATAAAGTATCAAAGGAACTATTACATAAGTTCAATGCATATGCTCAAGCATATTAAAGAATAACAACTCAACCTCATAGTTGACAACTCCTTGGATTCTGCCAAGGTTATCTTCTGCTAAAGAAACATCCTTCCATCGAGGTTATGTCTTTACAAAAATAATTATTTTGGCAATTATGAATTAAAAAATAGCTTAAATAAGAATGGCCCCAAATTAGAAAACATGACATCTGAAAACCAAAGTAGTATTAATGTATAATTTATGTATTAGTGTTAGGTTCTCCTTGCTATATGTGAATTTTTAAGTTATTAGACCTCACAATGTGATGTTTTATGTTATTTTCCTACCATTTCTTATAACAAAGTTGCATTGTCCCTATTTAAGATTTAATTTAGTGATCAAGCTCTCTATTTTTTGTTTAGGAGTAATAATTAGTACCAATAGGTTGTGAATATGGAGTAATTTATGTAATTTGGTACTCTTGAAAGATATAGAAACTTGCATGTATGAAGTAATACTTGAACCCTCTTGCGCATAAATCATAACTATTGAAAGACGAGGTGGTATTATGTGGGCTCCAAGGAATAATATGACATATGGATCTCTCAATTAGCTCAAAAGACATATTTTTATTAAAAAATCTTCTACATACCTCTGTTAGCATGAATGTTGATGGTATTCCTTTGGGGGATTATCCTAATCATTTCTAAAGCATGTGGAGATTATCAGCATGATTGACATGTTGCATTCATGAATGTGTTTGTCATTGATGTTAACATTGTAGTATTTTTGTGAAGACTGGTAGAGTAGCATATAGAGATCAAGGTCATATGGATAGAGGATTGATAGTCAGGTCAAACATGGTTAATGATGTGTTGTACAGTATGTCTTGATGATAAGGTTAGGTACGCATCAAGTAAAGAGAAGATATGTAGAAGATATAGCTGATTTACAAAGAGCAGTATACAAACAAAGTATCTAAGAAGCAGTTTATGATGATTGATTTGTATCTCTTTACTGAATTAGAATCATGATATGTGAAGTTAGATAGAAATATTAGACAGTTTGATGATGGAGTCAGCAAGTGCGCAAGGTCTGGAGTCATATGTGTGACAATTTATAAGGACTATGAGTTGAGAGTATTGTGTAATTATAAATTAATTCATTTTCTTAATGTGGTCCTATTATAATTAATTGGGAAATCCTCAAGGTCAACTCAAAGAATTATTTTGAGAACATGGTATAGAGGAAGGTATTTTCCTTGATTATAAGTGTGAATTGGATTGAGTTAAAAAGTGAACAAGAGCAAAGTATTTGGTAAATACAAGTAAGCGATCTAGGGGATTATTGATAGGAAGTTAGTGATCTAGTATTGAGATTAGAAGAAGAAGAGAAGTCTAGTTGATAGGACATAGGAAGAGGAAGTACAAGTATAGTTCATCTCTATTATTCTACAAGGAATAATATAGAGATCAATTGGACAGTGAGTTCAGTGGTCTTGTCACTGAATCTATTCGAACAGTTGGTCCATCTACCTTCTACAACTCCTAGCAGGGTTGGAATCTCCTAACATGGATTCAAAGTCTCCTTATAAGGACTGATATGTACTCAATTTATTTCATTGATTCCTAGCAAGGTCTATCCTCTAACAAGTAATATTTATATTGGTACATCATTTTTTGGGTACCATCCCCACCGAGGTTTTCCCTTCAATCAAGGGTTTCCCTAGTTAACATATCTGGTGTTATTATGTATGAGTATCTTGTTACGGTTTCTAATTATATTATTCATATGATTAAGGATTAATAAGGTTTTTGATCTTGAGGGTTTCCTTGAAGATAAATCTTAATAGATTTTAGAGATCAATGGTGAGTCATCTGATAAAAGAAAGCCCTAAGTTCAATGGAGATAATTTTAACATTCAGAAGATGGAGCTTCTTAGTGAGATATTAGAATTATGTAAAGAAAAGAGCATTGAGTTTCTAGGCCCATAATATTTTTGTTTCATACAAAAGATATAAGCACAAGTAAGACAAATCTAGATCAAAGAAGACGAGATTATCAAAGAAGGCATTGATCTTCTTTTAAAAAGAGAGCCAGAAGGTATGAAAAAATTTGTGTGTTAGACATGTAAAGAGTTTGGTCATTTTTTGTCCAGATGTCTTAAGAGAGTAAGAAAAACTAGAAAGAATTTTCTTTCTAATGATGATGAAGAATTTAAAGCAAGCATGGAAAGATTCTTGAATAATAGTAATGATAGATAATGAGCCTAAATTGGTTAAGAAAGAGGAAGTAATAGAAGAGATATCTTTAATGACTATTGTTGATTTGAAGGCTAACCATGAGAACAAAAAAATTCTCCTTGAGAATAAAAATGACTTGCAGAATAATGTATAGATTGTTGAGAAAATAGTAGAATAGATAATAGAACCAAGAGAAGAGATAAGAGTTGGGATAGCAATAGCTACACCTAACATTAATTTGGCAAACAATCACTCTATAGAGAATATTATAGGAGGAAAAGACAAAAGAGTGATGACAAGAAATAGAGTCAATAAGGAATTATGTCCAATTTCTTAAGTTGAACCTAAGAACATATATAAGGCATGCAAGGGTGGTCATTGGATTCAAGAAATGAAGGAAGAACTAGATCAGATTGTGAAGAATCGAACATGGGAATTTGTTCCTAGGCCTAAAGACAAGAATGTTATAGGAACTAAATGGGTATTCAAAAACAAGATGAATGAACAAGGTGAAGTTTTGAGGAACAAATATAGATTGGTATACAAAGGATACTCATAGCAAGAAGGTATAGATTATGTAGAAAAAATTTCCCTAGTAGGTAGAATGGAAGCAGAAAGAATGTTTTTGTCTAATGTAGCAAATAAGAAATTTAAAGTGTATCACATGGATGTCAAGTTGGCCTTTTTGAATGGATAAATTGAAGAAGAAGTTTACATTGAGAAACTTGAAGGATTTCCTTTGATAGAAGAAAAGGATATAGTATGCATTATAAAGAAAGTATTGTATGGCCAGAGGCAAGCACCTAGAACCTAGTTTGCAAGACTGGATAAGTATTTAGCAAAACTTGGATTTGCTAACAGTATGGAAGATAGTAATCTATATTTGAAAGAAATTCAAAATTCCCTATTGTGATATTTTTTGATGGCATAATCTTTGGAGGTAATCATGAAGCAAGTGATAAATTTGCTAAAGAAATGAAGAATGAATTTGAGACTAGGTTTACAAATTATGCCAACTAGTGATGGTATTTTTATTTCACAAACTAATTATTTGAAAGACTTGTTGAGAATATTTGGCTTGGAAAGTTGTAACAAGTGGATGAAGAAGATGTTGAAGAATATTGGGATAGATTTTTTAGAATCTATTATTATATATTGTGATAACACAAGTATACTAAGTATGTCTAGATATCTTGTATGGCATTCTAAGACTAAGCATATATCTATTAAGTATCATGTTTTGAGAGAGAAATTTGCAGAGAAATAAATCATATTGGATTATGTAAGTACAATATATATATATATATATATATATATATATATCTTTATGAAGCCTTTTCCTAAAGATACATTTGACTATTTGTGAGGTATGATTAGGGTTATGCCCCTAACTACTTCTAAGTAGATGATGCAAATATTGCATCACTTTGGTGGTACAGAGAACTATTGTTTGACCGGATTGAATTTTGATGCTTCTTGTATCTAGGATGAGAAGAGTCATCTAGGGCTCTTGGTAGTTGGTCTAGAATAGTGTATTTGAACACTTGAGCTAGTTGAAGAATTGGATTAGATGATTGACATAATGAAGCCTTTATCATTGATGTCAATTGGGGAGACTGTGCATGAAAAATATCTCCTATGTATGAATGGGGGAGAGATTTTGTGAATGGGGGAGAGATTGAAATCCCCTATGTATAAGGTTTCATAGGGGAGATATATTGAATGTGGGAAAATTTGAGAGTTGTTTAGTGTGAACAATTGATGTCAATCCTAAAGAAAGAAATGCAAAATAGAGAAGCTTCCTAGTGAGGTTTAGATTTGAATGATGGAGAGGATTTGAAAAAATTAGAATAATAGCAGTAGCAGTAGAATGTTGTTGGTATTTTTGGAACTTAGATTTTTTACATCTATGTTGTCATCAATGCCAAAAGGGGCAGATTTCTAGAATGAATGATGATGGTATTCCTTTGAGGGAGTATTCTAAGAATTTCTAGAGCATGTGGAGATTATTAGCATGATTGACATGTTGTGGTCATGATTGTGTTTGGCATTGATGTCAGCATAGAAGTATTTATGTGAATACTAGAAGAGGAATAGATGAAGATCAAAGTCGTACAGATAGAGTTTTAATGGTTAGGTCAAGTATGGTTAAGGACAAAACTACACTATGTCTTGATGATGAGGTTAAGTGCACATCAAGTAAGGAGAAGATGTACAGAAGATATACTTGATTTATAGAGAGTGGTATACAAACAAAGTATCTAAGAAGCAGTTTCTGATGATCGATTTGTATCTCTTTATTGATAAAGAATCATGATATGTGAAGTTAGATAGTGACAATTTAGATAGTCTGATCATGATATCAACAAGTGTACAAGGTCTAGAGTCACATGTATGAATATTTATAAAGACTGTGAGCTAATAGTGTTGTGCAATTGTATATTAATTAATTATCTTAATATGCTCCTATTATAATTAATTGGGAAATCCTAGAGGCTGACTCAAGGAAATTTTTTGAGGACATGGTATAAAGGAAGCTATTTTCCATGATTGTAAGACTAAATTGAATGAGTTAAAAAGTGAACAAGAGCAGAACATTTGGTTAATGTGAGTAAGAGATCCAAGGGATTATTGGATGTGAAGTTTGTGATCTGGTATCGAGATTAGAAGAAGAAGAGCAGTGGTTTATAGGATAGAGGAAGAGGAAGTAAAAGTATAGTTCATTTCTATTATTCTACAAGGAATAATATAGAGATTAGTTGGATAGTGAGTTTATAGGTCTTTCCCCTAAAGACATTTGGACAGTGGGTCCATATGATTTCTACAACTCCTAACAAGGTTGGCACAACTCCTAACAAGTTCAGAATCTCCTAATAAGGATTCAAAGTCTCCTAAGAGGGATTGATATGTACTAAATTATTTCATTGACTCCTAAAAGGGTCTATCCTCTAACAAGGAATATTTATATTAGTACATCATTTTGTGGGTACCATACCCACCAGTGTTTTCCCTATAATCAAGGGTTTCCCAAGTTAACATATATGGTGTTATTTTGTATAAGTATCTTGTTATGGTTGTTTTTTATATTGTTAATATGGTTAAGAATTAATAAGGTTGATATTTTTCTTATTAGTTGGTTAATCGATTCAATTCCTTCCCCCTCCCCCCCACCCTCTTAGTTATATTGGTGGACCTTACTTTCTAACACTATCACTATCATAAAAACTCCACATAACTTTGAACTTATGAAATTTTTACTTTTGAACTATTAAGCTCACTAGCTTTGTACCTTTAAATTTGCCAATTTTCTAAACTCTCTAAGCTTTGTGAACTTACTAAACTCCTTGAACTAGTTGAACACTACAAATCTCTTGAACTGTGAACACCTAAACTCTAGCCTGGTTCAACCACTTGTTCGAGTGTCATTCTTCATTAAAAGATTATGAGAAAAAATATTAAGGGAAATTGTAGATTTCATGTCTAGACATCATTCATGGCATAATGGTTTGATGTTAAAATTTTGAAATCGAGAGTTCATAAGTGGGCCAATATTATTCTAGAGTGGTGCCAATCAATATACTCCTAGTTGTTTACATAATATCTCCTTCATTCTTTCTCAAATGACATTCTATTGTGGAGAATGCATGCTTTTCTCTTTTCTATGAATTCTACAATCTTTATATAACCAATCAAAGTAATTAGATAAAAATTCAGCACTATTATTAGTGCTCAAACATTTTAATATTTTTCTGATCTAAAATTCAAAAATTTCTTTAATTTCTTAAATTTTAATAAAAACATGTAATTTCTCTTTGGAACATAGACCCATGTCTTTCTAGTATGCTCATTGATAAATGAATCACAAGATGTAGTTATTTTAATGGAAGAAACATCTACAGGACTAATTACATTATTATGAATCAAATTTAACAAACCACTAGATGTATGAGAACTTAAGAGTAAAAATGGAATTATTTTCCATAAATGCAATGCTCATGAACATCAAACTCAATATTTCAATCATTCAAACCACCTTCTTTTTTTTAAATCAAGAATCTTAGACCCTTCTCTCCAATGTGGCCAAGTCTTTTGGTTCCAAAAAATAGTCTTATCTCTAGGTAATGAGTGAGAAGAAATATAGATATTAATTATCTAAAATCCATGACCATTCATTAAAAGTGAAATCCTCACCTATTTCAACGAAATACCCAAAATTTTAGTATTTAGAGAAGTAGTATTACACTAATTGTATATGTATACAACTTATACAATGTGCTAATTTTGATACCTCTAGAAATCATCATAGCACCTTTCATTATTTTGTATCCTCCATCAAGAAAGACTACTTGCATGCTCAAACCTATTAGTTTTCTCATAGAAAAAAATTAGACTAGGGAGATGCATCACACCATTAATCTTTCTTATTATGTCATTAGGAAACTTGATTCCAACTTTACCATGACCAAGACTATTTAAATTGGACTTAACATCCAAGTACACCTTACCTCTATCTAATTCTTAATATTATGATATTTCTATCAAGCTTTAATTGTGTAGTCTTTTAGTCAAACTCATTGACCCATGTTTCATGAGTAGTGATTCACATGAATCCATCTCTCATGAGAATAAATGAAACATGTAGCACTCAATATTGGATCTAGGTGATGCTCACAGAGGTGAAGCACTGGGACTTCCCAAGAGGTCACCCATCCTAGTATTACTCCATCTTGAGCATGCTTAATTATAGATTTTCCTCCATGGTTAAGCCCACTCTACTTGCAACCCTATTTGCAAAACCTTCACCAACCATTGTGTTTTATGAACCATGTATTAGAAATCCCCTTAAGCTCATCAATTAATAAGTAGGAGCTATATTTTCATAGCAAGTCTAACTAGGATATTGCTATTAGGATTTAACTATGTATTTTTTGAGTCAAATGCATTTACCCATGTTTTGTGAGTATTCATTCACATGAATCCATCTCTGTAAAGATAAATGGAACACTTAGCACTCATTGGATCTAGGTGATGCTCATAGAGGTGAAGCATCGAGACTTCCTGTGAGCTCATCCATCCCAGTACTACTCCATCTTGAATACACTTAACTACAATTTTTTCTCCATGGTTAAATACATTCTTCTTGCAACACTATTTGCAAAACATTTATAAGTGTTGTACCTTATGAACCATTCACTAGAAAGCCCTTTAAGATCATTAATTGATAAGTAGGAGATATTTTTCCATAACAAGTCAAATTGTGATATTGCCATCATGATTTAACTATGTAGTGCTTAAATCAAACTCATTGACCCATGTTTCATTCATAGTTTTTTAATTCTTCGTATTCAAAAAACCAAATTTTTTGGAGGGTATATGAAAATATGTGCTTGATTCAATTAACCATGCACTATCACATGCATGAATGGATGTAGATGCAATTAATGCATCACCATATTCCTTTTTCATCTCATAATCATGATTATATTTATTCATTTTCTTTCTTTTTTCTTTTTTGTAGTCCTTATAGATATGTTCAAGGTTACCACAGTTCTAATAAATAACTTTTGACTTTCTAAGAGATTTGGATTTATTATGCATCACATTCATCTTTTATTTTCACTTATGTGTTCCATAAAAAATTAGGGACTCATTGGCATTAATGAATACCTTTCTCATGATCTCTTTAGAAAGAAAACAATCCACCACATCTCCAATTTTGAAAATGTTGAAGTTGATGAAAGATCAATCCCACAGCTCCCAAGAATCACTTGCATGCAAACACTTGTCATAAAAAGATAGAAGCAAAAGCTATAGAGGTTGGAATTCTCAGATCCACAAAATATGAAACATTATTGATGTGCAAAAAAAGAATTACAATGTAGTTAGAATAAAGTAACTATTATGATTAGTACTTGTTAAAGCTAGTTGGGCTAGGTAGTTAGGTAGTGAGGAAATACATCAGTTGGTTTCCAACTAACTAACCTTTCTATAAATGTCTGGAATATTGGTAATGTAATCATGTTGGTTTTTGGTATTAATAAAGAAATCATTTCTTTGCCTACTAGTATTCTGGTATGAATGGCATGTTCTAGGTTCTACTTCATATGTATCAATTGGAAATACTAGCAACCAGCAAAAATAACTTTGACTTCAAGAGGAAGGATGGGAGGACATCCCTATGCTTAGAGTTCCCCTTTGTTGTTGCAAGTCTCACTCAACTATCTTCTACTTTGTCTGAATGCCCTGCAATACTTGCAATGCATCCATCTTTTTGGATGTTATAGTGGCAACCTTACTCTCCAATTTAACTCTGTCTTTGTTCTAGGCTTCCTATATAGAAACTTTCTCTGTTGCCCACTCTTGTTGAAGACTCTTTCTTTCTAGCTCCCAAGCTTTAGCTAGGTATTTTTTCCCTTTTGAAGGTTCAAAAAGGTTCCCCAAAAGGTAACCTCCATAGCTGTCAGTGCATCTATGAGAGGCAATTATTCATGTCCCATGGAAATGATAGAGTTTCTTGTCCATGTAGTAGCCATGCCCTCCTCTGAATATCCACCTTATTTTAGTAGTCACAAATCTATGTGGTAGTTAGTCTACATAAAGTTGGCCAACACCTCTACTGTCGTGATTATGATTTTAAGATTTTGAGCCCTGGCCTACTGCACAATCTTCCTAGTAGAATGCTCCATGGCCTGAAGCTCAGTAAGGAACAGTTTGGCCTTAGCTACAAAAGAGGTTGTTTCTGGTGGTTCCCCACACTCACTTTGGATCTCTACCTACTCTTCAATAGCTATCTCTAAGGGTGAAGACACCATGCCTTCTTGCTCAAGTAACCTATTGGCCTCCTCCAGGATGATATTAGTCGTGGTCACATCCATACCAACCACTATTTTCATGCTACCCTAAGTGTGAATTTTCCTAGTTTTCTCCTCTCCTCCTACTAGCTATACCACAAGAGCAACTGGATGGATTATTTCTAGGCCAGGAGGTATTTGTAACCTCACTTTATGGGCACCCTTTGTTTGGCACATCAAATCTATGACTTTAGTATGGGAGGGTTGTTCCAGAAAGATGAGCAATGCCATCTATGGAACTACTACTCTAGAAGCCCCCCATGTCAGAATTTTTTCCTGCCACCTATTCTTTCCTTGACTCCTAATTGATTTGGATTGGAAGTATCTTCTACCTCAATTGTGTTAGGATCACTAAGCAGTTTCAGGTAAAGTTCAGGAGGTTCTGCTACCCTTGTTGGAAGTGGTCCCTCTATAGGTGGTAAAAATGTCATGACCTGTAGAGTCCCCTACAGATAACTTATGTAGATCTTAGCCTCATGTGAGTCAGAGGAGGATGAATCCATATCACTACCTTCTTCTTCTAAACTTTTGTCATCCTCTTCCTCTTCTGCTTCTTCAATCACTACTATTTGTTTTGGTTTCTTTTTCTTGGGTTCACCTCCATTATAAGATCCTACATCTAAGGTATCTAGATGGAGCTAGTAGGTCATAGCTAGTTTATAAGATTTTTCTCTACTAGCCATTACTAGTGTCCCCTAGTGCACACTACTCACTTGAGTTCATACTACTTCTAAGAATAAAGCCAATGTATGATGAGGCATATAAAAGGCTTTATGTTTTAACTCCATGAATTCTCAAAATCTATCAAAAAGAAATTTAGCCCAATTATATAGCTACCCTTTATACAATCCATCCACTGTAGGTAACATCCAAAGGGAAATGTCATAAGTGTGGCTGCCCATAGTGAGCTTACTTTTAACCAAACCTACCACACAGTGCCATTCATCATTTGCAATGAAAAATTTCTTCAGACCCCTACTGTTCTTCAAGATTCCTTCCCATTCTATACTTTTTAGATCTTTCTAGCACATTAAATTCAACCATTTCTTCTTGTCTTCTACTTTCATAGAAGTTTTTTCCACTTCTTGCCCTCTGTTGGGAATTTTGAAAACCCTATTTATTTATTCTATTGACTAAGAAACTATCACCTATTGCTGGAAGTGTTGTATTATAGATTTATCACCTGATTTTTTGTAACCTATAATTAAATTTTGTAGGATAGGCTCAAATTCTTTTAATTCAAAAATCAGCATGAAAAAAATTTTATCTACCTCTACTATACATAATGCTTTCTTCAAAGGATGGTCCACCTCTACTTTTTCCCATCAAGTCTTACACTCACTTCCCATCACACTTTCAAATGTAATATTCTTAGCTGTGATGGTTATTTTTTGTGCTACTTTCCCTTTACTTTTTATCATCTTTCTTACCTCCTTGGCTTGTCCTATGGTAGATTTCTTCTTTTTGGAGTTGATAATGTTTCCCCTTCTCAAATTTTGAATGCTTAATTTTACCATTGTGTGTTGATGCATTAGTTCCCAGATCTTTTCAACTATTTGTATATGTTGCATGTACCAACTGTACCAACCATTCTTATGATGTGACTGCTTGCAAAAAATCCTTTCTTCATTATCATAATTGATAAGTATAGTTTCTTGTACTGTCTTTTGTCATTGTATGAAATCTTCATGTACATATGTTATATCTACCTCCCATACTAATTTTTCCTATTGTTTATGTCATATGGATGTCATAGACTACCCATTTCATATGACTTGTTCATGCAATACAAAATTCTTCCATATAAAATTCTATCATATAGAATTCTACTAAAAATGTTTCCTTACAGAATTCACTAACCTTGAATGATGCAGTTCAGAATGATGATGATGTACAAAATGTTGTCGTATTGAGTTATCTACCCTAGAAATGGGATGCTATCGTATAGAGTTATCTACCCTAGGATGATGTCATATAGAAAGCTTTCATACAAAAATTTGACATATAGGAAGCTAACATATGGAAATCTAGCTTATGAAAAGATAGAATACGGGTGGTTGTACTTACTTCCTTTCTACAACTAATAATGTGTGCCTTCTATTACTTGACTCCTATGGTAAAACATCTATATGGATGGTCCTTTCACTACTCATATAGCTTATATTTGTATGGATGTTCCCTTCTCATCTCCTTTCTCTACTCATATGGCTAGTACTTTCTCCACTATTATGACAAGTATGTTGTGTGATTCCTCCTTATATAGACCTCATACAAGTTGTTCTCCTTCAATACTCGTATTTTTTGTTTTGCATACTTTTTTTTTTCTTCTTGTGTACTTGTAAAATGGTTTCTTGCTAATTCATTTCTATTCTTATATGTTTTTAACTTAGACCCATTTATTAAGTCTCTAATAGGTTTGTTATCCCAAGTAGATAACTTTACTACCCCATTCTCTTTATACTCCATGTACCCCTCTAAGTACCTTCTTTCTAACTATGAGTCTTATATTTGTAACATGTTACATTCTGTGTGGAAAACTTCATAGTCTCCCATTTGCCAATGGAATAATCCATGAAGGGAATTTGTGTCATCATCTGAGCATTCCCCTAGTTTGAGCACCCCTTCCTCATTTGGTTCCATCCCTTCATAGTTTTCTCCTTCAGAGTTTGATGCCAAGTCATAACTTATTAATTGGTTTCTGAGATCTATGATGTACCTTCTTCCTTCAATCTCAATAGATAGTGTGTTCCATTTCTAATTATGTGTAGCTTTTTCTGCAACCAACCATCCCCTACCTAATAAAGCATCATACCCTTTATTTACTAAATGGATAACCACAAAATCAATAAAAAATTTGTTGCATACCAATGATGAATTTTTTTGCTATCAGCATTCCTATACTCTTGATTCTATGTTGGTCTGCTCCTACCAGTTGAAATGCTAGGGGCCAGAGTGTAGGTTTCCCTAATTCCTTCCACGTTTCTTCTGATAAGATATTTACACTGGAACCTACATCCATAATAATATTTAACAATTTGAACCCTAGTATCTCCATCTCGACTACCACTGATGTTCTCCCCATTCCTATGCTAAATAATGTATTTTCTTTTATGTGTACTTCTCCTTCCTTCTCTTTCTTTTAGGTTCTCTTTCATTTTTCCCCCCTATGTTAGTTTCATTTGCAATTGGGGTAATTTTTTTAATAAATCACCTATTTTTACTAGGATTAGTAGTTTCCAGTACTTGCCTCACATTATTCGTTATACCCCTACTAGAAGTAGGTTTTTCTAACATTGTCTTTCCTCACTCCCCCATGTTGTCTTGAATGTCTTTCTTTGCTTCATGAAATCTTTCCATCTCCATACTAGCATCTAGGTAGGTTAATTTGTTGGCTTGCATCTTGGTGACTGCAAAATTTTTGTCTTCTACATCTTCAATGTCTAACATATTTACTCCCTTATGTGTTGAGAAATTTGCATCTTCAATATTTCCTATCCCACACCATTTATAAAGTATCCCTCCATTTTTTCATCCTCCACTTTGGAAATCTCATGCAAAGTGTCCCCATTCATTGAATCTCCTACACTAGATCATTGGTCTCCCTTTGGAGTCATACTAGAGTGGATGTCAGGATATGTTGTTATTGCTATTTTTATTTCTATTATTGTTACTCCCTCTCTTGTTGTTTTTGTATCCTCCTGGTGAGGCTTCCATATTTGTATTCTTCTAAGGAATGGAGGGTGGTGTGGATTGTTCCCCTTGGGTCAAGAATGCTTGAGTGATCCATGTTTTTAAATTGTAAGGATAATCTCTAATTATGTGCCCCATTACTTGAGAAATCTTGCAAAATGATTTCTTTAGGAAAGATCCTTTTGTATGGCCTTCCTTTTCACAGTTAATACACCAGAGTTTTGTCCCTTCTTTCTTATCTTCTTTACTCTATACCACTTCCTTCATCAATCATCTCAGATCTTTTCTTAAGGCTTCAATAGTTTTGGATTCTTCTTCACTCTCTTATGAACTTTCACTAGAGCTTCCATGCCTTCTTGCCTTAGATTTTTTACTCTCACTTTCTATGTCCATGGCATGAGTACATGCATCCCCAAAGGTTAATGGTGGAACTATTTTTATTTTTTTCTAAGGGACGATGTTAGTCCTTCAATGAACCATCTCCTCTTCAGTCCATTTGTTGGCTTTTTGTCTAGTTTCCCTATGAGCTCTTTCAGTCATCTAGTATAGGCTTTAACAGATTCACTCTTCCCTTGTCTTGTGTTATAAATCTCTATTACAATCTTATCATCATCTCTCAATAGTCTGAATTCCTCTTAAAAATCTATGTGTATATTACTCCAATTTTTTTCTTTGCTACATCCAAGTCAGTATACCAATCAATGGAAATACCCCTTAGTGTGGTAGGGAAAGCTTTTAACCATTCTTCTAGGTCATTTTCTCCATTCACTTGCTATACTGTTATGCACATTTTACAGTGTAGAGTAGGATCCTCTAAACTATCCCCTATGAACCTTGGCAATATTTGTTTGTCTATAGCAATTATGTGAGGTTTTTTCCCTCTTGTGGGAACACTTCTTCCAACACTTCCTCCCAATGGAACACCTCCTCTTGATGGAACACTTCCTCCAAAGTGAACCCTAGATGGAACACTTCCTCCTTACTAGAATTTCACTCTCAAGGAGGAATTACTAAAAGTATCTTCTTCTTCTTGACTTTTCTCCTGTCGAAGATTTTTCCCCATAGGCATCTCTAGATTTCTATCTCCCAACTTCTTTTAATGGTGTCTTCGAGATGACCAAATTTTATATACCTTTGATTGTATGCTCAATCAATCCTTCTTGGATTCTTGTGGAATCCCCTTGTCCTCCCTTCAAGTTATGACATCTCTCTTGTCGCTACTAGAGACATAGTACTCTCAAGGTGACTTCTTCCTCAATTTCTTCCCCTTGTACTTGTCTGGGATATATATTTGGAATTAGAGGTATGAATCAATTTTATTATCTTTCTCTTTTACTCATAACAAATTACTAGCTAATAGGAAAGGAATCTCTCCCAGGAGATTGTACGCTGCTAGTGGCACTAGAAGTTTGTCACGTATCATACCTTCAAGGATCATTCTCTCAAGCTTCCCTTTGTACATACTAATCAACTACAACTTCCCAGGCTAACACTAGATCATGTGTAAACTGATCTTCCCTAGTTATTTCCTCCTCTTTATGTCACTATTTATTACTTGGATGAGTGGTAAAAAGGGCCTTCCTATTACTCCATCCTGCCAACCTCTAAGTTCGAACTTAGGCAACGGTACTAAAAATGTAGATTGGAATATCAAATAATTTCACAAATACATAGAATAATCCAATTGATACATATGAAGTAGAGCCTAGAACATACCATTTATACCACAATAAGAGTAGGCAAGGAAATGATTTATTTATTAATAGAAAAAACCAACATGAGTATGTTACCAATGTTTCAAACATTTATAGAAGGGTCAGTTAGTTAGAAACCAACTGACACATTTCCTCACCACCTAACTACCTAGCTCGACTAGCTTTAAAAAGCACTAATCATAATAGTTACTTTATTCCAACTACATACAAATTATATTGAATGAATTATTACAAAGAGTTCAATCCTTATAAAGGAGATCAAAACCCTAAAAGGAAAAACCTAGGTTGCATGATAATAATTAATAAAATAATTAATTATTATATGTCCAAATTCTAACTTAAATAAACTAGAGATAATAAGTGACTTAATAATTAAATCAATATGATTTAATTAATAACAAAAACTTTATTACTATAATGACCCCCCTTAATATAAACTTAGGGAGTAGCTAAAAACCTAGAATCTACTACTGAAAATAAATTTGTGTCTTGGCAACAAGGCTTGATGAGGTACCCAAGAACAACCAAATCTCTTAAATGAGGAGAAATAGAGAAAACCGCATGGAAAACCCCCTACTCCAAAAAGAGATGAAAATAATGTTGAAAATAATTGGTGAAGGGCTGAAGAAGCCTCCAAACTAGGGAATGTTCTAGAAGATAGGAACAAAAGATGATCATGAAGAACATCACTGAATCATGTAGAAGCTACAAAGCTCTATCAAAAGTAACTATTGATCTGAAGAACTTCCACTGAAATAGAGTGAATTAGTTACTCAAGGTCTATATGTACCACTTGAACAATTAAACATTAAAAAATTCAATGTTCTACTTATTTTGTTGTTGCATGATCTCTACTATAAAACTATCATAAATATGACTTGCATTGCATAATGGAAACATTATTAAATGTAAACATTTATAAAATATTCATAATGGTTTGACACTAGTATTTTATGTGGAAACCCAGTTTGGGAAAACCACCAACAACATGTCACTCTTTTTACTCTTTCAAAGTGAGCTCTATTAGGAGCCAGCCCTGTTAAAGGTTACAAAACACACTGTTAAATATGACCTGATTAGTGGATTTAATCACTCTATTAGGAGTGGCCTTATAAGAGGACTTTGATCATTTCATTTAGAATGTCACCCAGTTAAAGGATTTACACAGATTTTTAAGTTTTCAAATGATTATTAGGTCAACCTCTATTAAAAGGATTTCAATATAAACTATTTACAATGATAAGAAAGAAAATAGTAGGTTTGATCTATCTAATTACAACTCACTTCTTCTAGTTTAGATCTTTTTTTGGTCCTTATGATGATTCATTGATAATCCTTTCACTGTCATATCTAATCTTGATATGCTTGGACACCTTTCAAGCAATCAATCCACTCTTCTTGTCAACACTCAAGCCTTCTATTCTAATTCACTTATCAATAAAATCATCATATCTACAAGTTTTCTCCTTTACCTTTGCATTCACACACTTGTGTGTTTCTGATCAACCTTGCTCTATATGCCTTCCTTTACATACAAACTCTCTCATACACACACTAGTTGGGCTCGGCTAGGCTTGACTAGAAACAACACCAAATGATCAATTTTGTATCTCTTTAAATAGGTAATTTTTACTTTACCATTTTCTACATCCACCATAGATCTTAGGGTTTACGATTAGATTAAACTCAACTCTATGTATCTATTCATCTTCTTAATCATCCTCTAGAAACTTCTTAGAATCAGTCTATTAGGTCTTCAAGTAATCACCTTCTTGAATTTAATGATCTAACTCATCAATCTTATCTTCAAAAAATTTTACATCTTCCAAGAAATTGACTGAGTTGGCTTGATCTTAAAATTTCTTTGAATTTGTTCTCTTATTGTTACTCGGCATTCTAATACTTAGTTAACACTAAAATTCTTGATCACTGGTGAAGCTTACTAGCTTGGAATCAATTAACTTTAGCTTGGTCAATGCTAATGCTTGATCAACACTATATTTTCTCAGCACTAATTGTAGCTTAGTTGACACATAGCATTACTCAACACTCCTTAGTATTTAACTCTTTTGCTTGGCTTAGCTTTCTTGACATAAACAATTACTTTTCTTTATCAAAGTCTATCTAATCAAATGTACATTGTAACTTCCTTTTCATAAGTTTAACCTTTCATCTAAGTTTTATAGTTATGAGTAAATTCTCAAGTCCTCTTCATCAATCAAATAGATATGGAATTTAGCTTATGTAGCAATATGTTTTATCTATAGATTTGACATCAATGACAAAACAACAATTGTTCCAATTGTAAGTTTCCAACAATCTCCCTCTTTGGTATTCATGGCAACATCTCAAACATATGAATACTAGTAGTAGCTAGGTTACCATACAATTCAAAAGATCTCACTACCCATGAGTGACCAAAATCCTTAATTTCATTTTGATTCACATCTATGCAATCTTCCTCTATCAATTAAATTTCTCTCTCTCTTATCTTAATAGTATCTCCATCTTTGATCTCTTCTTAGTAATCTCTCCCTCTTCACTAATCTCTCCCTCTTTGACAAAAATTTCAAAGATGTTTAGCTCTCTTAGCTTTAAAGTCTTCATACATCTAAATTATGTATATTTTTCATGTATGATTGATACTATTGTCATCTATATATGGCTGATCTATTTGTGCTATACTGAAGTATTCAACCTTAGGCCTATCCCAAAGTAGAGTTGTATTGCACCACTATGTAGAATGCTTTGATTAGAACATGTGATGAAATGCACATTGTCTTCTTAAGTAGCCTTAGTTAGGGGAATCACCCCTAGTTTACCTCTAAGATATTCATGAGCATACTTGGGTATCAATTTTGTGAATATGTCAGCAATCTATTTCTTTGTATTCACATATTCTCGCTTCACTTCTTTGTCTTGAACTAATTATTTCAAGTAATGATACTTTATAGAAATGTGCTTTGTCTTAGTGTGCATCACTGGATTCTTTAAAATGTTGATAGCACTTGTGTTATCATAATAGATAACTACTAGATCTATAATCTCTTCTTTCATACCTTTAAACAATTGCTTAATCCACATTATGTTTGAACAATTCATGATAGTTGCCACATACATGACTTCAATTATTGATTGGGAAATATAGCTATGATTCTTGCTTATCCATGGCACTAATATTTTTTCTAGAAAGAATGTACCTCCACTAGTGCTTTTTTGGTCATCAATATTTCCAAGCCAATCTGATTCAGTGAAAACCTTCAATTCAAATCTATCAGTTCTCTTATAATATAATCCATAGTATTTTGTACCTTTCATATATCTCAATATCCTTTTTACAGCCATCGTGTGATTCTCTTCAAGATTTGTTGAAAATCTAGCAACTATCCCAACTACCAAAGCAATATCTAGCTTGTTGTGAACAACATATTGCAATTTTCCTATCATGGATATGTATAGGTCTAGTTCACATTAGTATAATCATTAGTCTTAGATATCTTATGTCCTATAGACATAGGTGTACTCACTAGCCTTGAATCTTCCATAAGAAAAGTATTTAATATTTTCTCAATGTTTTTAGATTTTGAAATGAGAATACCAAACTTTGTTTGACAAACTTGTAATCCAATAAAGAATTTGATTTTACCAAACATAGACATTTCAAATTCCTTTTGTATTTCATCAAAAAATTATTTACACAATGCTTCCCTTCCTCCAATTATAATATCATTAACAAATATCTTAGATAACAATACTTTATTATTCCTACAATTCTTCAAATATAAGTTGTTGTTATCATTTGTCCTTTCAAAACCAATTTTCACTAAGTAGTTATGCAGTCTTTCATACCATGCTCTTGGGGCTTTCTTTAATCCATAGAAAGCTTTGTTCGATTTACATACCATGTTCCTCTTGTCTAGATCTACAAATCCTTTAGGATATTCAATGTATATTTCTTTCTCTAGTATACCATTTAAACATGCAAATTTGACATCCATTTGATATACCTTGAAATTCGTGTAAGTTGAGTATGCAAGAAGAGTTTTGACTCCTTCAAGTCTAGCTATAGGAGAAAAATTTTCTCCATAATCAACTCCTTCTTTTACATAACCCTTGCATACTAGTCTTGTTTTGTTTCTTGTTACTTCACCATTTTCGTTGAGCTTGTTCCTAGAAACCCACTTTGTCCCAATGACATTTTTGTCTTTAGATCTTGGAACTAAATTCCAAGTATTTTTCTTCTTAATCTAGTCAATTTCTTCACTCATTTCTTGTATCCAATCTTAATTTTCTAAAGATTCCTTTATTGACTTGGGCTCAAACTCACAAAGCATGCATTTATTATCTTTGAGTCATCTTATTGTCATTACACTTGATTCAACATCTCTAATGATTTGTTTAGGTTTATGATGTATTCTCACATATTTTGGTAACATAGGTAGTTTCCTTCTCAGATCTTCTTGAGGTTCATCTAGGAAAATAATCTCAGGCTCATTTATTCTTCCTTGTTCAGGTTCTGGTTCTGGTTCTAAATTCTTGGCATTCGCTATCTAATGGTCAACATTTCTTGTCTGTGACTCAACATCTTTAGTCTATTATTTGGTACCCACTCTCTATTATTTGGCAATTTTCATTTGCACTCCATCATTTCTTGTCTGATGGGAACTTGCAACTTGACTTGTCTATTCACTTTAAGTGCTAGGAGTATCATTATCCATATAGATGAATGTACTATAGCATTTAGGATCTTCATTACATGAATTATCATCTCTTTTTGTAAACTTGTCAACTCTCACATTTGCACTTTCCATAACTTTGTTAGTGTTAGAGTTTAAATACTTATAAGCTTTTCTATTAGTGGAATAACCTAAAAATATGCCTTCAACACTTTTTGCATCAAGCATTTCATTCCTATTATCTTTCAGTATATAGCATCTACTACCAAATATTTTGAAATATTTAACATTAGCATAGTCATACCATAGTTCAAAAGGTGTAGCATTTGTACCTTTCTTGACTTGTACTCTATTCATGGTATAGACAGCAATACTAACCACTTCTCTCCAATATTTTTGTGACATGTTTTTCTCCATCATTAGTGTTCTTGCACAATCCATCATTGATTTGTTTCTCCTTTTATCTATCACATTCTAAGGAGGGGTCCTTGGTGCTGACACTTGTCTTTTGATTACTCTAGCATTGTAGGATATATTGAACTCGTGTGAGATGAATTCACCACCTCTATCAGATCTCAAACACTTTAGACTCTTCCCTATTTCTTTTTCAACTCTGGCTAAATATCACTTGAATAACTAAAAAGAATCAAATATAGCTTTAAGAAACATCATATTCATCATTCTAGAATATTCATCTACAAATAGAATGAAATATTGATCTCCATAGTAACTTTTAACACCAATGGGTCCACATAGTTCAATATGAACTGATTCCAAAATATCACTAGCAGTATATGTTTTACTCTTGAAACTAGACTTTGTCATCTTTCCTGATTGACATTCTTTACATATAGCATTGTCAGGATTCTTTAGTTTAGGCATCCTCTTAATTTCTTTATCTTGTTGATATTCATCAAATTGTCAAAGTTCACATGACAT
Organism: Cupressus sempervirens; assembly: GCA_028749045.1. NCBI lineage: Eukaryota > Viridiplantae > Streptophyta > Pinopsida > Cupressales > Cupressaceae > Cupressus > Cupressus sempervirens. Next base: position 773,632,761 of record CM053792.1, on the reverse strand, counting down.
AATCTTTTGTGCCATAACTAAATATCTTCTTGTTGTGCAAACATACATGTCTTACTTGATAGGTCTATATAGAATAGGTTACCTCTACTCTATTCACCAATTCCAATTAGCTTACCATCACCATCATGTATCTTGGCCTTTTTGACATGAAAATTAACTCTGTAACCTATTTTTTTCAGATGTGAAACACTCAACAAATTGTAGTTAAGTCCTTCAACCTAGTAAACATTTCCACATGTTATCTTATCAACCAGTTGAATACTACCTTTACCTTTTATAACACATGGGATATCATTACGAAATTTAACACATCCACCATTGTATAGACCAATATCTTCAAATTTGTCTTTATCACAAATCATATGATTAGAATATCCACTATCAATTATCCATCTATCACTTTTGTTCACATAAGAAATAAATGTAGTTTTATCATCTTCGTCATAATCTCTTCCATAGCAACACAAAAAACCTCATCATCATTACTCTCATATTAATTATCAATCTATTCTCTAGAAATATAACAAGATTTCTTACCTTTTGCATCCTTTCTTCTCTTGTAGTCTTTGTCATCTCTTCTTCCTTTGTACTTGCTTTCCTTCCTTTCATCTTTATCTTCTCTATCAAGGCATCTAGTGGCAATATGACCAGCTTTGTTAAATGAAAAAAAAATGATAGGTAATTTACCTTTGTATTTATCTCTTCTTCTTCTAAACCTTTTTGCAATGACAACTTCAAGTTCATCAATCTCATCATCAAAACTATGAATTTCACTCTTCACATGTTTTCCTTTCTTCTTGCTAAGAACCATTTGTGACTTGAAAGAAAATTCAATCATAGTAGGTGTGCATTTATTAAAATTAGACATCTCAAAATTAGTAAGTCTACCAATTACACCTTCTAGGGTCAAGTTGTTACCTAATGTGCATCTCATTTCTTGGATTGCAGAGACTCTAATGGCATAGATAGGTAGCAGAGTCCTCAATACATTACATATCACTATATCATCTTTAATTTCTCCATATCCACCTCTAATAGCATCTTCATCAATAGGCATAACTTCATAAAAGTATACAAATAATTTTTACTACTCAATTTCCTTCATAGGTTCAACTTCATGTTCCTCTATATATTCATCAAACTTAACATTTGCATTTTCCACAACTTTGTCAATGTTAGTATTTAAACACTTATAAGCTTTACTTCTTCTGGAATAGCCAAGGCATATACATTCTTCACTTTTAGCATCTAATTTACCATTCCTAAAATCCTTAAGAATGCAACACTTGCTTCCAAATACCTTAAAATATTTTACATTGTGTGAGTATCCATACCATAATTCAAAAGGTATTGAATGAGTACCTTGCTTGACTTACACATAGTTCAAGATATAGATATCTATACTTATAACCTCTCTCCAATATTTCAAAGAGACATTCTTCTCCATCATGAGTGTCCTAGCATAGTCCATTATAGATTTGTTCCTCCTTTCAGCAATCCTATTTTGTGGAGGGGTCCTAGGTGTAGATGTTTGTCTTTTGACTCCTCAATCATTACAAAACATCTCAAACTCATTTGATATAAATTCTCCACCTCTATCAAATCTTAAACATTTCAAGATTTGTCCTATATCCTTTTTAACTCTAGTTAAGTACCAGTTAAACGTTTGGAAAGCATCTAATTTCTATTTTAGAAACATAACTATCATCATCCTAGAATAATCATCAACAAATAAGATAATGTACTTGACACCTTTGTAACTTTTCACATCAATTGGTCCACACAATTCATTATAAATAATATATCCAAAATTTTTTTAGAGGTGTGAGTCGTACTTTTAAAACTAGATTTAGTCATCTTTCCTAATTTACATTGTTTGCATATCATATTGTCAAGTTTCTTTGATTTAGGAAAACATGTGACTCTTTTCATGTTACTAATACTGACTAAGTTATTAAATCCAACATGACATAACCTCTTGTACCATAACCACACATCATCAAATTCTACAACAAGAAAAGTAACATCATTCATATCAAGATAAAATAGATTACCTCTAGTCTGATCACCTTTCCTAATTAGTTTCCCATCATTGTAATAGATCTTTTCTATCTTGTTCTCAAACTCAACTTTGAAATCTGAACTATTTAGTTATGACACACTCAACAAATTATAGCTAAGTCTTTCAACATAATAAGTATTGTCACACATGATCCTTTCTATGAGTTTAATAGATCCTTTTCCTTTCATCAGATAGGGTGCATCATTACCAAACCTTACACTATTTCCACCATAATAATTCAAGGTAATGAACTTACTTTTGTCTCTAGTCATGTGATGTGAACACTCACTATCAATGATCCATCTGTTAGTCTTGTTCACATAAGATACTAGTGAAATTGCCTCATCCTCATTAGAATCATCCTTCATTACAACATACACCATTTCATCATCCTAGTCGTCAGATCCATCTTTGGTTTCCTCTTTTTCAATGTAGCAAGACTTCTTTCCTTTGTCTTTGTAATATTTGTTGTCCTTATCTCTTTTGCTTTTGTTTTTTTCTCCACTTTTATTGTTCTTCTTCTCTTGACATCTAGCAGCAATACGACCAACCTCATTCCAATTAAAACACATGAAAGGTAGCTTACCTTTGAATTTATCTTTGCCTCTATGAAATCTCCTTGCTAATAGTGCTTCAATTTTTTCTACATCCTCCTCATCTATATCACTATCAGTAGAAACATATTTGACCTTTTTCTTCTTCTCTTTAGGTTCCTTTAATGATAATTTAGCTTTAAAAGTCTATTAAACATTCTCAAATTTGAAGTTATCAAAATTAGAGAGTTCAAAGGTAGTGAGCCTACCTACCAAAAATTCAAGAGATAGATTAGAACCAAGTATCCATCTTAAGTTTTGTATGGTATAAATTCTAATAGCATAGATGGGTGATAGTGTTATCAATACTTTGCTTAATACAGTATCATCATCAATCTTACCATTAGCTCCTCTTATAGCATTAACAATGTATTTTATTCTAGATTAATATTGAGCAATGTTCTCACCTTATTGCATCCTCATATCATTGAACTTACCTCTAAGACTTTCAGATTTGGTTCTCAAAACATTTGTCTCCTCCATTAATAGTGTGAAGAGAATCCCACATATTCTTAGCACTATCACAACACTTGATGTCCTAGATGTAGCTTCATCAAACTTTGTCATGCAAAGAAGTTCTCCTTGTTGAGCTTGGGTACCTCTCTTTTAGACATATTTTTCTTTTTCTTCTAGTATGTTCAAACTATTACTCTTAAGCACTATGGTGCTTTGATACCAATTGTTGGAATTCTTTAGAATAATTGAAATGGAGGTGAATCAGAAATCCAATGTTTGTTACAAGCTAAAGTTGGCATTGCACCAAAAGATTGATCTATCAATACCTGATACAACTACTAAACTTATAGAACACATGAGGCAATTAAGCCATGTCACAAATCCTGAAGGGGAACATTTGCAGTCAGTCCAACAATCCCCCCCCTTAGCATTACTTGAGGAGATTCAAAACTATAACCAAGCTTTGATACCACTTGTTACTAGCTAAAGTTGTCATTGCACCAAAAGATTGACCTGTCAATGCCCAATACAACTACTAGACTTATAGAACACAAGAGGTGGTTAAGCTATATCTTAAATCTTGAAGGGGCACATTCGCAGTTAGTCCAAAAAGGTCAATGTAAAAATAAATCTTTTCAATGCTTAGTAGACCCATATCTGTAAAACCTTATCACACATGCATCCATTAGATTATACAATACTTTAACTTTTTAGGTTACTATCCTAGGTTAAAACAACTTTGCAAAAATTTCAACATGAAACATAATAGATTCAATAACACATTTGACACAAGGATTACGTGGAAACCCAATTTGGGAAAATTGCCAGTAACATGCTACTAATTCTCACTCTTTTGAATTGATCCCTATGAAAGGCAAACCATGTTAAAGGTTACAATACACATTGTTAAATGTGATCTAGTTAAAGAATTTCAATTACCCTATTAGGAGTAAGCCTTGTTAGAGGACTTTAGACCATTCCATTAGAATGATTCACCTAGTTAAAGGATTTAAAAATGACTATTAGGTCAAAATTAATCCAAAGGATTTACCCTAGACTAATACAATGATTAGAAAGTAATATTAAGGCTTGATCTGATAACAAATTACAACTCACTTTTAGATTATAGATCTCTATTTTAGTCCTCCATTTTACTTGGCATTTACACCCTTCAGCTCTAATAGCTTGTTCACCCTTCAAGCATTCATACTCTTAAGCCTTCTTTCTTTGCATGCCAACTATAGTCTCTTATGTTCGGCCACTAAATGAAGCAATACCCTAGACTCCTCGTATTCCTTAGGTTCTTACACATGACAACCTTTGCTTCTAACAAGCTATCTCCATAAATAGATAATTAAGATCTTTTTCCACTTAACCACAATCATCCATTTTAAAGTTAGATAGGATTAGGTAGGATACAATGAATATACCCACTTTTCTATTTAGTTCCTCTAGAAACTTCTCCTACAATCTTCCTTGAATTTGTCTCAAAATGGTTTACCTTGAATTTTGTGCCACTAACTCATCATAGTTATCTTCCACATGCTTCACATAATTCAAGAAAACAAAATAGTCATCTTAGATTAATCAAATCTTTGATTTAACATATTTACTAGCACTCGGCATCAATATGTTGTCACTCAATTTCTATACTATTATATTTCTTGGCCAACACTAGTTCACTTGGAAAACACTAAACTTTATTGATGCTCAGCATCAACTAAACTTTACTCAACATATACTAACAATCACTTGACTTCCACTTATTCTCATCTTTTTCTAGCATCTCTTCATTTTCACTCAGCTTCCACTAATTTTCACTTGACTTGTATTGACGACTCGACAAGACTTGGCAAACACATTTCTTACTTGATCTTCGTCTAATCTTAACTTGAGTAATCTTTCATTTCAAACTTTAAGTAGATAAATAATACACTATGGTATCAATGTCTTACTTGGTCTTAGTGCTTCTTTTACATACCAAATAACTCAACCTTTCTCTAGGTGTTACTATTATCTCCTCTTTTAAAATTATCTTCATCAATCAATTAAATGATAGCTTTTAGACCAAAAAGAAATTTTCTCACCAACAAGTAGTAGGTTTGACATTATTGACAAAATAATGATTGTTCTATTACAGGATCTTCACTTCAAAACAATCTTATATCAACATTCTCCCTCTTTGGAATTGATGCCAAACCAATACCAACAGCAATACCAAAAATAAAATAAATCTTTGAAATTTCTCCCTCTATCAGTGTAGTATATATCCTTCCCCTATGTAGGGTAATGTGAGCTTTTTCAAGTTCCTTTACTGTATCTTCTCCCTCTGACTTATAGCTCCCTCAATACTTTCTTCCTCTTACTAGGTATATACTTTTCTCTTAGTCATTTCTCCCACATTCTTATTTTTAGGTACTCTATCTCCCTCTAGTAATCATTTCTCCCTCTTTGACAATAATACCAAAGACTTGTCATCTCTGTATGCAAGTATAATCAATTCCAATTTCTCCCTTTGTCCCCTTTCATGTGCCTAAAAGTCTTCTAATTCAGCTCTATCATTACTTTAGGCAACTCCTGAAGTAATATTCACTACATCAAATTGTAAGATACAACATTCAACTCAATTGATGCATGGCACTACTTATGCTTATTAAGTAGTTTTGGATAGGGGTATCACCCCTAGCTTACCTCTTAGATACTCATGAGCATCCTTAGGTAAATCTTTTGTGAAGATATCATCTATATGTTCTTTTGTATTCACATATTCCATCCTCACTTCTTTTTCTTGAACTAACTCTCCCAAATAATGATACTTGATTGCAATGTGCTTAGTCTTGGTGTATATCACAGAGTTATTTGATATATTTATAACACTTTTATAATTAGAATAGAGTACCATAGGTTCAATGATTTCCTCCTCCATACCTTTGAGTAGTTGTTTGATCCATACAATGTTGTACAATTTACTAAAGCAATCACATATTCAGCTTCAACAATAGATTGATATATGCAATTTTATTTCTTGCTGGTCCAAGTGACCAACCTATTTCCAAATAAAAATGTTCCACTATGTGTGCTCTTTATGTCATCAATGTTTCCAAACAAATCAGCATTAGTGTGGGATCTCAACTCAAATTTTTCATTTTTCTTCTATTCCTTTCAGATATCTCATAATTCTCTTAACAACCATCAAATGATTCTCCTTAGGATTAGAAAAGAATATTGCAACAATCCCAATAGATAATGAAATGTCAAGTCTACTATGTACTACATATTGCAATTTTCCAATCATAGATTTGTACAATGTTTGATTCACATGAGTTGAATCATCACTCTTTGATAGCTTGCAGTATGTCACCATAGGTGTGCTAACTAGTTTTGAATATTCCAATCCAAAAGTTTTCAATATTTGTTTCACATACTTAGACTAATTATGCATATACCATATTTCATCTAATATACTCGCAAACCAACAAAGAACTTGATCTCTCCAAACATAGACATCTCAAATTATTTCTTCATTTCATTTGCAAATGTTTTACATAATGTATCTTGACTTCCAAATATGATATCATCCATAATTTAAGCTAGTAAAATACCTTTAACTCCTTTTGTCTTCAAGTAGAGATTGTTGTTATCATTAGCCCTCTCAAATCCAATCTTCACAAGATAATTGTGAAGCCTTTCATACCATGCTCTTGGGGATTTCTTTAAACCATATAAAGCTTCATGTAGTCTACATACCATGTTCTTATTGTTAGCATCAAAAAATCCTTCTGGCTTTTATGTATAAACCTCTTCTTCTAATATGCAATTTAGAAATGTTGACTTCACATCCATTTGATAAACTCTTAATCCTTTGTATGCAAAGTAAGCAGATAGAGTTATTACTCCTTCTAATCTTGCACAAGGAGAAATGTTTCTCCATAGTCTATTCCTTCTTCTTGTGCATACCCCTTGTAAAATAATCATTCTTTATTCCTTGTGACTTCACCATTTTCATCTAACTTGTTTATGTGCACCCACTTGGTTCCAATCATATTCTTGTCCTCTACTCAAGGAACCAGATTCCATGTCTTGTTCTTCTTAATATGCTCAATCTCTTCTTTCATGGCTCTACTCCAGTCCTTATTTTCTAAGGAATCTTTCACTGTCTTAGGCTCATGCATTCTCAACAAACATGTATCACTTCTCATCTTGTTCCTTGTCATTGGTCTAGCATCTTTTTCTCCAATAATTTGTTCAACAGGGTGATGTCTTTTGACATACTTTGACAATCATGGTTCTACTCTTCTTTCCTCATTAGGTCTATTAACTTCATAATCACTATGTACTTCTCTATTAGGTAATTCAACATCTCTTTCATGTACACTTATATTAGAATCAAAATGTGCCTCAACTTCTATCTACAACTCGATTCCTTATTATAACTCAGTTCTTGAATACAATTCAACATTCATTGTGTGTGACTCAGCAATCATTGAAAATTTTTGTTGATTTACAACATGGTTTACTGCATCTTCATTAGTCTGCATACCTTTGTAAGAGTATAAAAATGATTTTTACTCCTAAGGTTCCTTCATAGGTTCAACTTAATGTTCCTTTGTATATTCATCAAACTTCACATTTGTACTTTCCACAAAAGTTTTAGTGTTAGTATCCAAACACTTATAAGCTTTACTTCTTGTTGAATAGCCAAGGAATATACCTTCTTCACTTTTAGCATCTAATTTTCCATTCTTGAAATCCTTAAGAATGTATCACTTGCTTCTAAATACGTTAAAATATTTTACATTGGGTGAGTATCCATACCATAATTCAAAAAGTGTTGAATGAGTACCTTTCTTGACTTGCACATAGTTCAAGGTACAAAAAGTTTTACTTATAACCTCTCTCTAGTATTTTAAAGCAACATTCTTCTCCATCATGAGTGTCCTAGCACATTTCATTATAGATATTTTCCTCCTTTCAACAATCCCATTTTGTGGAGGGGTCCTAGCTGCAGATATCTATATTTTGATTCATCTATCATTACAAAACATCTCAAACTCATTTGATGTAAATTCTCCACCTTTTTTAGATCTTAGATATTTCAATCTTTTGTCTGTCTCCTTTTCAACTCTAGCTAAGTGCCACTTAAACATTTTGAAAGCATCAAATTTATGTTTCAAAAATATATCTGTCATCATCCTAGAACAATCATTAATAAATAGGATAATGTACTTGTCACCTTTGTAGCTTTGCATATCAATTAGTCCACACAAGTTAGTGTGAACAATCTCAAAAATTTCTTTAGAGGTATGAGTCTTACTTTTAAAACTAGACTTTTTCATCTTACCTAACATTGCTTGCATATCATATTGTCAGGTTTCTTTAGTTTAGGCAAACCTTTTACTCTTTTCATGTTACTAACACTAACTAAGTTATCAAAGTTAACATGACGTAACCTCTTGTGCCATAACCACACATCATCAAATTATACAACAAGACAATTAGCATTATTCAAATCAAGATAAAATATATTACCTCTAGTCTGATCACCTTTCCCAATTAGTTTCCTATCAATGTCATAGATCTTTTCTATCGTGTTCTCAAACTCAACTTTGGAACCTAAACTATTCAGTTGTGACACACTCAATAAATTATAGTTAAGTCATTCTACATAATAAGCATTGTCATACATGATCCTTTATGTGAGTTTGATAGATCTTTTTCCTTTTATCAAACAAGGTGCATCATTACCAAACCTTACACTATTTCCATCATAATAATTTAGGGTAATGAACTTACTTTTGTCTCCAGTCATGTGATGTGAACACCCACTATCAGTGATCCATCTATCACTCTTGTTCATATAAGACATTAGTGTAGTTGCCTCATCCTCATCAAAATCATCCTTCATTGCAACATACACCATTTCATCATCATGTTCGTCAGATCCATCTTTGGTTTCCTCTCTTGTAATATAGCAAGACTTCTTGCCTTTATCTTAATAATCATTGTTGTCCTCATCTCTTTTACTTCTATATTTGTCTCCACTTCTATTGTTCTTCTTCTCTAGACATCTAGTAGCAATATGACCAACTTCATTGCAATTAAAACACATGATAGCTTAACTTTGAATTTTTCTTTGCCTCTATAAAATCTCCTTACTAGCAGTGCTACAAGTTGTTCTACATCCTCCTCATCTATATCACTATCACTAGAAATATATTTTCCCTTTTTCTTCTTTTTAGGTTACTTTAATGATAATTTAGCTTTGAAAGCAGATTCAACATTATCATATTTGTATTTATCAAAATTAGAGAGTTCAAAGTCAGTAGCCTACCTACCAAACCTTCAAGAGATAGATTAGAACCAGGTATACGTCTTATTTCTTCTGTGGCAAAAACTCTAATAGCATAGATGGGCAGCAATGTTCTCAATACAGTATCATCATCAATCTTACCATTAACTCCTCTTATATCATTAATAGCATCTTTTATTCTAGAGAAATATTGAGCAATGTTCTCACCTTCTTGCATCCTCATATCATTGAACTTACCTCTAAGACTTTCATATTTGGCTCTTAAAATATTTGTGTCTCCTCCATAAATAGTGTGAAGAGCATCCCACATCTTCTTAGCATTTTCACAACCCTTGATGTCATCAAACTAAGAATAATTTAGGGTGGAGGAAATCTTCAACATTGCCTAATTATGTTCTTTCTTCTTTTTCACATCATCAATAGTTAGGGCTCCAGTAGGGTTAACATGCACAGTGGTGATAGTATATTGTGAATGGTCTCCAAGACCTCCTGGGTGTAGCTTCATTAGACTTTACAATGAAGGTAAGTTCTCCTTGTTGAGCTTGGGTACCTCTATTTTAGACATCTTAATCTTTTGCTTCTAGTACCTTCAAACTAGTCCTCTTAAGAAATGTATGCGTGAATTGTGGCCTATACTAACACACACTTCAACATGGTCATTGTGTGTGGATTCATCTCGGAATGAACATGAGATTGTTCATCCAAGAGAAATCCTACAAGACGACATGTTGCCTTCTATCTAGAAGGATTTTGCCTGTTAATATCCTCAAAATTGAGGTGCAGGCAACTAGACCCTCTAAGAATGAAGGATTTGATGAATGCAGCTAGTCTAGATGAATGTGCAAATTATTTTAAATGAGATATGCAATGTAATCCAAGAAAAAAATAAAGCAAACTAGATTAACATATGCGTAGTTAAGCTAAATGAAATTAAACTAAGGATGCAAGTTTATGCAAAATGTGAGCAAATGTGAACAAATGTGAGTATGAATTTCAATAGCACTTCGATAGCAACAAGATTCATCCTCTGTAATGAGGAATTAGGAGTTTCTTAAATAAAATTCTTGGAATCCATCAATGAGTGAGATCGATTTCAATCAACAGTCAGGATTGAAGATGAGGTTCAATTAAGGTGGAAGATTCCCAAATTAGAGGGAGGTAACTGGCTCAGATCTGAGTGTAAGAGTCAGTTAGCTCAGATAAACTTTAGTGTGAGAGTAAGTGATCTGGGTCACTTCTAATTTGATCAGCAATGAACTAGGAATTTCCATTTTTGAACTGAAGAGAAAATTAAGAGAGATATTTAATTTAATAAAATGAGATATGCTCTCATAAATATATTTTCTATTTAATTAAATAATTTGATTTAATTAATTAGAGACACTTTTTTGTTTAATCAAATAACTTTATTTAATTAATTAGGAATAACTTCCTATTTAATTAAATAACTTTGCTTAATTAATTAGAAGTAGCTTCTCCATTTAATTAAATAATTTTGCTTAATTAATTAGAAATACCTTCCCCATTTAATTAAATAATTTCTTTTAATTAATTGAGATAGGCATATTTATTAAATTAAATAAATTTAATCCCATAGTACATTAGCCTTAGGAGATAATTTGATTTAATAAAGTATGAATACTTTAGATTAAATTAAATTGAAATCAAATAGGTTTAATGTGGCTAATATGAGTGTGTACTAAAGGGATTAAATAATGAGTATGATGAATGAAAATTAGGGTTTTCTGCATCTGACAATTAAGTCATGTAGTGAGTAGCGAAATGAGAATTGCCTATTAGAATAGGTCTTAGGATTGGTCATAATAGACCAAAATTGGTGATCATGGCAATGAGCCAATTTTGGGGTATTACAAGTACTATGGCACTCTGATTCCAATTGTTGGAATTATTTAGAATAACTGAGAGGGGGTGAATCAATTATCGAAGGTCCAAAAGTACAAATAAAAAATTTCAATGCTTAGTAGACCCATATCCATTAAACCTTGTCATGCATGCATCCATTAGATCATACAATACTTAAACTTTGTAGGCTATTATCGTAGGTCAAAATAACTTTACAGAAATGTAAACATGAAACATAACAGATTCAATAACACATTTGACACAAGGATTTTACGTGGAAATCCAATTTTGGAAAAACCACCAGTAACCTGCTACTAATTCTCACTCCTCTGAAGTGATGCCCTATGAAAGGCCAATCCTATTAAAGGTTACAATACACATTGTTAAACATGACTCGATTAAAATATTTCAATCACCCTACTAAGAGTGAGTCTTGTTAGAGGATTTTAGACCGTTTCATTAGAATGTCACTCTATTAAAGGATTTAAAAATGACTGTTAGGTCAACCTTAATCCAAAGGATTTACCCTAGATTGATGCAATGATTAGAAAGTAATAGTAAGGCTTGATATGATAACAAATTATAACTCACTTTTAGATTATAGATCTTTTTTTCAGTCCTCCATTCTACTTGCCATTCACACACTTCATCTCTAATAGTCTATTCATCCTTCAAGCATTAATACTCTTAAGCCTTCTTGCTTTGCATTCCAACTGTAGTCTCTTCTATTCAGCCACTAAATAAAGCAATATCCTAGACTCCTTGTCTTTGTTAGGTCCTCACACATGATAAACTTTGCTTTTGAATAGCTACCTTTATAAATAGAGAATTAAGATCCTTTTTTGATTAACCAAAATCAACCATTTTAGTGTTAGGTAGGATTAGGTAGGTTACAATGAATCTACACACTTTTACATTAGGTTCCTCTAGAAACTTCTTCTACAATTTTCCTTGAATTTTCTTTAAAATAGTTTACCTTGAATTTTGTGCCACTAGCTCATCATAGTTATCATTCACGTGCTTCAGACAATTGAAGAAAACAAAATAGTCAGCTCAAATTCATCAAATCTTTGATTTAACATATATATTAGCACTCGACATCAATATGTTGTCACTCGGCTTCTATACTATTCTATTACTCAATCAACACTAGTTCACTCAGTGAACACTAAATTTTACTAATTTTCAGCATCAATTAAACTTTACTTGGCATATACTAACAATCACTCAACTCCCACTAATTTCCATCTTTTCTCAGTATCTCTTGATTTTCACTCAACTCCCATTGAATTTTGCTCCTCTTACACTGACTGCTCAGCAAGACTTGGCAAATACATTTCTTACTTGATCTTTTTCCAGTCTTAACTTGAGTAATCTTTCATTTCATACTTTAAGTAGATAAAATATATACTATAGTATCAATGTCTTACTTAGTCTTACCAAATAACTCAACCTTTCTCTAGGTGCTAATGTAATCTCCTCTTTTCAAATCCTCTTCATCAACCAACTAAATGATAGCTTTCAGACCAAAAAGCAATTGTCTCACCAATAGGTAGTAGGTTTGACATCATTGACAAAATAATGATTGTTCCATTATAGGTTCTTCACTTCAAAACAATCTTATATCAATAGGATTTTATGTGAAAACTCAATTTGGGAAAAACCACCAGCAATATGTCACTGTTTTACTCTTTTGAAGTGAGCTCTATTAGGATACAACCCTATTAAAGGTTATAGAAAACATTGTTAAATGTGACCTGATTAGAGGATTTAATTACCCTATTAAGAGTGGCCTTGTAAGAGGACTTTGATCATTCCATTTAGAATGTCACCCAATTAAAGGATTTGCACAAACTGTTAAGTCTTCAAATGATTGTTAGGTTAACCTCTGTTAAAAGGATTTCAATATAAATTGTTTATAATGATAGTAAATAAAATAGTCAGTTTGATATGTGTGATTGCCACTCACTTTTGCTAGTCCAGACTTTTGTTGGTTCACTTATAAGTCATCTCTGATCTTGATCTTCTTGGACACCTTTCAAGCAATCAGTCCACTCTTCTCATTAGCACTTAAGCCTTCTACTCTAATTCACTTCTCAATAACAACATCATATCTACAAGCTTTCTCCTTTAGCTTTGCATTCACACACTTGTGTTTTTCTAATCAGCCTTGCTCGGTATGCCTTCCTTCTCATACAAACTCGCTCATACACAAATTGGTTGGGCTTGGTTGGGCTTGACTAGACACGGCACCAAATGATCGATTATGTATCTCTTTATATAGAAATTTCATGCTTTAATGTTTCCTACATCCACCATAGATCTTAGGGTTTATGATCAGATTAAACTGGATTCAATGTATCTGTTCATCTTCTTTATCATCCTCTAGAAAATTCTCTAGAATCTATCTATTAGGCCTTCACTTGATCACCTTCTTGAATCCAATGATCCAACTCATCAATCATATCTTTAACACATTTTACATCTTCTAAGAAATCAACTGAATCAACTTGATCTTATGATTTATTTAGATTTGTTCTCTTATTATTACTTGGCATTCTGATATTCGGTCAACACTGAAATAATCAATCATTGTAAAGCTTCCTAGCTCAACATCAACTAACTTTATCTTAGTTAATGATAATGCTCGGTCAACACTAGATTTGCTTGACACTAATTGTAGCTTAGTTGACACTTAGTATTACATAGCACTCCTTAATATTGAACTCCTTGCTCAACTTAGCTTATCTTTCTTGACATAAACAATTACTTTGATTTATCAAAGTCCATCTAATCAAAACTCCATTATAACTTCCTTTTTATAACTTCAACCTTTCCTCTAGGTGCTATAGTTATGAGTAACTTCTCAAATCCTCTTCATCAATCAAATAGATATGACATTTAGATTAGGTAGCAATATGTCTCATCCATAGATTTGACATCAATGAAAAAACAACAATTGTTCCAATTGTAAATTTCCAACAACTACTTGAATCAAGAGGAACACAAAGGAAAAAAAATGAACTCAAAGATATTGATGGCATAAAACATCAAACCCTGGAGAGTTGATCAGTCAAACTTGGAAGGCTGCAACCAAAGAAGGAACAAAAGAAGAGTTTCTATATGGTGAATGATACATCTCACCAAAATGCATAGGTACCTAGCCACTACATCTACCTTGTACATAGGGATAAATATTGAATACATAGATCACTCCATCAAACCAAAGAAGCATGAGAAATGATAGAAGAAACCCCCTATTGTAGACAAGGGTATGGATATAGGCAACTAGAAAAGTGGTCCAAAAGAATTGCCTATCAAGGAACCATGATCAAGATGCACAAAAGAGTTCATATGTGTGTATTGACATGATCAATCTTAGACATATCATGTGGCTAATGTCACAAAAGGGAAACTCAATAGACAAAGGAAGATGGCAAACAAAGGCAAAACCTCAACCCCCCATGGAAATTTAATCAGAGTAATGAATGTACAATAAGGTACAAGATATGGTGAATCCCAAGAATACAATAATCTATATGAGTTTCCTTAGATGACACTACTCAAATCAAAAGGAAAAATAAGGCAAAACTACTAAAATAAAAATGCAGATGCAATATAGCACTTTATCTCAGTATGTTTACAAAAATGCATACAAATGATGACTAAATAGACTAGAAGAGACATAGGGCTAATACAATAGATAGTACAAACCATGACAAATCATCTAAAGCAACAAAATTGACCCCGAACCTTAAAAAACCAAGATATCTATTAGAATGCAAAAAAAGGAAAAAACTAAATAGAATTTTCCTGAAGTAGAATTTGATAAAACAACTAGCATCAATGAAAGAGTACAAATATACCTTTCCAATGATATAAAGAATTCTCAAATTGAAGATTGGATGCTCAAGATATGTCTCTTAGAGTGTGAAATAGAACCCCTTTCTTTGACATCAAATATAGATACCACTCTAGAAACTTTTACTAGTAAAACCTATACTAATGTATTTGGCTCAAAATCAGCTTTTTGGTGATATCTCATTTGCAAAAATTGGAATATGTATGCCTGAGATATGAGCAAAAACATGAAGGTAGGTTCAAATAGAGTCAAAAAAATAAGCAAAGGTGAAATGCCTCAATTTATGTGCCAACATGCCTTGGTTTCTATGCCAAAGTGCATTGGTTCTATGCCAAAGTGCGTCAATTCTCATGCCAACATATCTCAATTTTTTTACCAACTCATCTTGGTTTTCATGTAAATTTGCCTAGATTTCTTGACCAATATGCATAAATCACCTCAATTTTTGTGCAAACATGCCTTGACTTCCATGCTAAAATGCACAAATTACCTTGATTTCCATGCCAACAATCTCGATTTTCACCCAAATGTACCTCAATTTATGTGCCACTATGCCCAGATCACCTTGATTTTTTTGCCAAAAATCTTGATTTTTGTTCCAAAATGCACATATTACCTAAATTTCTATTATGAGACCTTGGGGAGAAAAAAATTGCCTTAATTGCAACTATGTCCAAATTGGACATGTCTTATATGGAAATAGGGATTTTTGGGAGTTTTGAGCTAGCTCAATGACGATGTCCATTTGGGCTCAAAGTGACCTAAAAATCAATGACCCACCATATCCAAAAAAAAATCCTAAAGAACCAAAACCTCTAAAAAAATAGGCATATCTAAAAACCAAGCCAAATCTCTCATAAACAGAACATGGGAAAGAAGATTTGTAGTTGTAATGTCCCCACTTGGGATGCTTTTTTTATTGCATTCTAAATTAATGTGAATTATTTAAGTAAATAATTTTGATATTTCCCCATTAAAAGATATAAAAAAACTATTCCTCAAATATATCAATTCTTTCCTTATATCCTTTCACTTTATCTTTTCTTATTTTTAAACTTCTCTTATTAAATATCCCTTAGTTCACATTATTTCACATTCTTCCTACTATCATCTTCTCTTATTAAAAATAAATTAATTATCAATTCAAATTCTCATCTATGTCTCTTTATATAATAATAATAATATCATCTAAATCTATAATATTATATTGTTTTTGAAATAAAAAGCAACCAAAGACAAGGGGGTCGGCCCTTACAACCAAAAAGCTAGTAACCAGCACATTACCAATACTAGCACATTACCAGTAGAGACCAACTGGGGACCTTAACAAATTAAACTAAAGTTCCACTTAACCACAGTAAACTTATGCATGTTACCAACCAGCATAATACTATGAAAAAAATCATCTAAACTATAGTAACAGTCTAATAAGTCTATCAACTACGAGAGTTCATCATAAAAACTATTGACATAACCATGCCAACCCAAGTCTAAGCAACAACTGAAAACTAGCAAAACCAGAAATAGCATATAAACATAAAAACTTGGATTCGAGGATCCCCAAAATCTGAAAAACTTAATTCACAATTTTCTATGTTCCCTTCTTAGCCAATAGAATCTGAGCCCAGTCATCAGCAAGGAATTTAAAGAGGAGCTTATGATCCTCCATATCCATTCGGGTGTCCTTCTCCTGAGCTAGCAGTTAGAGGGTAGTGGTAGTAGTGTGGGTGACCTTAAGGAAAAATTTAGAGAAGGGGAAGAACCCTTCTTCTAAAGTTTTAACCCTCTTTTCCAATTTGGCATAGGCCTCCAATTGCTCCTCGATCTCTTCCTTATTATTTTCTTCCACCTTTTTAGCTTCCTCTTTAGCATTATGTGCTTGGTTATCATCCTAAAAAACCCTTGGGTTAGTAAAAACCTTAAGTTTTTCTTTGGCTGAGGAGAAGATAGTGATGGGGGAAGTGTCCACTTTTTTGCTATCCTCATAGAAGGTAATGGGCTGAAGAGTAAAGATGGCAGAAACATGGGTAGTCTTCGTGGTTGCAGCATTGCCAACTAACACTTGAGTTGATCTAGAGGATATTTTCTTGAAAATTGAAGTATCTCCAAAACTCCAATAATTAGCATCAAGTTAAAGTTCTCAAAATTCTAAATCCAAAGCAATTTGAATGGACAAAAACGGAGTCCATATGCAAAATTTATGGTCAGTCAAAAGTTGGTCAAACCAAGAATGGAGGTCATCTAAAAAGTGAAAAAATAATCATCTCCAAAGTGGTCAACAATGCATTTCAAAACAAAGAGCTCGTTGAGAGCTTTTTGACGATGTTTGTTTCATTAAAAAAGGCTTTTGTACATGGAAGTTATGACATTTTAAAGTTCAGAGTAAGAGATGAATATGGATTATGTCATCATGACATCAGTAGAATGAGAAAAAAAAAATTTTAAATGGTTCATGGTCGGATTTGAACTTATGACCATTTACTTCCAAAACTCATACTTCAACCACTACACCAAATAAAGCTTTTGAAATACATGGGCGACAGTTATATTTTAAAGATTCGATAGCACCAATTCTAAACAAAGGAGGCCACCGGCGGGGTTGGAACCTCCGACCGGCGGTTACCATAAAAGGAGAAAAGCCGTTACTCTATTTTAGCACTTAAATATTATTTTGCACCTATTTTTATTTATCTTTTTAACTGCCACCAACCTTATATGTAAATAACGTTAATTTGTTACCCTAAAATTAACATGAAACCAAATCTTCAAAAATGGCTAAAGGGTATTTTCAAGGAGTGATTGTTAAAAGGCCCTATTTTTATATTTTATAGTTTTGGCCTATTTTAGGCTTTTTTTTGTATAAAAGGGGGATAGGAGACCCTTAGAGGACATTTAGAAAATGGAGAGAACGTCCAAGTGCTGAGAGTAAGGGAGATTTTTGAAGCGATCAATCCTATACTTTAGAACAGTGTGATGTTGTTGTACTTGAAAGGAGTGATTTGTAAACATTTTTACCTAATTTTGGAGATAATCAGGTCAGTCCCCCTATTGGAACTGGACCTAGAGACGTAGTCCATACGGATGAACTCCAAGATCAAATTGTTTGCATCTTCTTTCTCTCAATTTCTCTTTTATCAGCTTAATCTTATTGTTCTCTTATTTCATTTACATTAATTTGATTCATTAAAGGTTTTAAATTAATTCTATGTAATCAGTTAGCATTCCTCTGTAATAGTCCTAGATCCTAATCAGATCATGAGTATTATCAGCCTACAACTAGGCATTATCAACATAATTGTTCGTCGAGTTAACATTTTTTTCTACCTCCTCCTTTCCTTCTTCTCCTTTGGAATCCTCCTCCTCCCCTTCATTATTTTCTACACTCTCTTCTTTAGCCTCCTCAACCATGAACCCATTGGATTTTTGTTTGTGCCTTGCCTGGGATTGGGCAATTCTCCCAGACCTTCTCCTAGCCTTTCCCTCAACCTCCTCCTCCATGTCCTCCTCTTCCACCACCACAGGTTTTTTCAATTTAATTTTTTTACTACCCTTTTGTTCCCCAACTGTATCAAATTTTTTCTTTTTCTTATTTTCATGGCTAGGGGAGGGTCACAAGCCATGAATTTTTGTTCCAATACTGGTGCTCGGGGGTGAATTCTGAAAATGGCACTGGTTGTCAACCACCACCACCCTAGGGGGACAAAGGGCAAGGTGGAATTGGTATGGGTGAAAGATAAGGCCTTGGTGAATAATGGTAAATTTTTTCCCTTTATTTCTCTTCTCCCTAACATCACTAACCATATCTTCAAGAGAATGCAACAGAAAAAATGGGATAGAAATAAAATTTGTAATCCTAAAATGATTCAACAAAGGGAAATGATAGTAGTAGAAAACATTGAACCTACCCTCTAGCATCAAATATTTCATAAGAACCAGGCACACATCGTCCCATGGAGTTGGCAGTTTGTCCCTCTTAAATCTTCCTCTATAGCACACTGGTTCCTCACTATCCGCAAAAAAATTGTTCATACTGGCCTCATCCACAGTTTTAGTGACCTTCTTCCATTTCTTTCCTCTCATTTAAAGACCAGTAGCCATGGCTATCACCTCCTCATTCACTTGAAGATTGATTCCATTAATGGTGACCTTGTGGTTGTTGCACCCATTGACAAACTGAAGGGCACAATTCTCGTCATACCCTGTCATTAACTGCATGTAGGGTAGAAAGCCCCCCTCCTTCAACAAAAACCAAGTGGCCATCCTATCTTTGAAGTTCTCCATTTTCATGGGCTCCAACCTATTCAAGTCCCTGCCCATATCTATCCCACCAATTTCCTATTCCCCCACTTCAGTGATGCAAATTTGAACCTCCTTGTCTGCGAAAGCACTGCACATACAATCGACCCTGAGTCTTTCAAAAATGAGCAAAAAAATTTTACATTCTCATGCTTGATAAGCTTCAAAATCCCATGTGAATTCATTATTGGATTCGTGATTGTATAATATCATAATTTTAACACTCCAAAAATCTTTGACAATCTGATAAATGATATCATTCATACTTTTAAATGGGTAGAAATTTGAATTCTACAATGGGTTACCACAATGATGAAGTGACATTCCTCTTAATTTTCATTCACTCATATTTTTGTTTGTACAGCCACATCTCCTCATTTCCCTAAAATCTTTCTTAATTTTAGTGCACTTCGACTCACACTTGCCAAATTTGGCCCCAGCATTAAATATTATAGACATTATTACAAGATACTCCCTCTACTTTCCTTGCTTATCAAGGACTTAATGTCTTCATTAAGATTCTCCATATTCCTCTAGCATGTGAATGTCATAGATTTAAACCCCATGCCAGCTGCCACATTAGCCACCTTATTTCCTTCCTTGTAGATGTGCCACAGTTGGACTCTTTCCATCCCATCTAAAATATGTCTGATATCCATAATTATAGTCTGGATATTCCATCCTAGTTGGGACACCCCATTAGCTAGATCAATTATTAATTTGGATTCCCCTTCTATTGTTATTTCCTTAAGTTGCATTTCATTAATCAATTGTAGCCCCCAGAACAAAGCCATTTCCTCAGCTAGATTATTACTTCCATTTCCCACCTTGCCAACATAGACTAACACTGCAACACCCTTCTTATCCCGTAGCACTCCACCCGCCACTCCAATACCTCCTCTAGCAGCACCATCAAAATTAAGTTTAAATTGTGTAATGGTAGGTGGTTTCTGTAATGACCCTTTTTAGGTCATTCATTTTTTTGGCTTTCTCTTTGACTACGACTCCTCTATTATTCGATTCCTCCTTTCCTTGCATGTAGGTTTCCTTTCTTTGCGTGTGTGGGTTTCTTTCACATCTCTGCATTGAGTATGTTGGCATCCATATATGTACATGATCAATCAACTATTAATTTATGTGATATGCCCATCCTTGGACTTCTCCAATCTTATTTTATCTTATCCACATTGTAAGGTGGTTTGGGTACTTACGCAACTCCTTGCCAAAGTCTATTTCTAATGATTCAGTTTATTTAACTCTCTTGTTTGCTTTGATTTTTTTATTTTAGTATGTATGTTTTTGTGGATTTGATTGGCAGTGGTGGAAACATCCACGTAATCTTCACAATTGACAAGATTTTGCCATTGTTAAGTCTGTTCTTTCTCCATTGCTGATTGGTGTCCCATTAGTTTCTATTATGTTATTTGTCCTTTGTATTTGGTCCATGCATCTTCATTGTTATTGCTTCAGTAATTTGTCAGAGATGTAATCAATTTCATCTCTTCCTTATTCCCCCCCCCCCCCCCCCCACCTATAACATTTGATTGGATTTCTTTATACGTGTTGGTCGGTCTTGGCCAACAGTCACATCCTTAGGTGTTAGCTAATTCATAGTTATGTTAAAATATATATATTTATATGTTATTTAAATATGATGGTTATCATATATATCTACTTATATTATATGTTATTATAACATATTTGATTGTATTATCATTTATATTAACTCTTGTATCATTTATATAATATTATATTGATTATTTTATTAATCAATTAATATTATATATATTCAAATGTGATAATATCTAGATATGTTATTATTTCATTGTTTATAATGTAATTGTAACATTTATTTATTCTTATATCTTAATCTCATTATTAATAATAATAATAATTTATATTATTACTATGAATAATACAAATGATTAAGTAAAATAAATAGATCATAAGTATTTATCAATATTATCTCTTTTGTGAACAATCGATAATAGCGTATGAACTATTATTATATTTTATCCAATTATAGGATTCCCTCTTAAAGTATGATATAAGTATAGGGTAATATATATGTATTAAGGTACATATATACAAAGGCATGATATTAATACATTTGATATAATTATGTAATATTGAAGAATCATTCTAATTAATGAAATGTCGACTTGTTTGATTTTGAATATCAACTCATTTAATATTAGAATGGAGGTCGATGAATAATAATCTACAAATGATGTGATAGATATCCTTTCTCTTGGAGACAAGGACATATTAATATGTTAACTTAATGACAAATTATATCATTATTATTAATAATTAATTTATCATTAAATCTTATAAATATGGGGACATGATAGTTTCCATCTCATTTTATGTCTTGTCAACATTTTTGAGTTTGTCAAAAAGGAAAAAATCCTCTAGACAACCCCATTTTTCAGTAATTTGTCCTTCTTTCCTACTTGGTTCTTCCTTCATCTTTGTACATTTGGCAACCCTTATATTTTCCTTCAGTAATTTCTCTATTTTTTCAAAAACTTCCTCCACCGGTTTTTCCTCCTCCCTAAATATCATGTTATTTATTTCTTTCCATATATGCCAGCAAATATATGGTGGAACAATTTTCCATAGGAAGGTCAATCTTGGGTGATAGAAAGGACAACACCAATTCTCCACGAATTTACCCATATTGTCTTTCATAACCCAGTTCAGACCAAATATTTCCCAAACCTTCACCCATATCCATACAGCATACTGGCTTTCAAGGAATAGGTGAGAAATGCTCTCCTCCTTTTCCTTGCAAAGATAACAATGGTTTGTTATATAAAATCTCCTTCTTTTTAGATTGTCTAAGGTTAAAATTTTACCATACTGAACCGTCCACCAAAAAAAGTTGATTTTAGGAAGAAAGCTACAAATCCAAACCTTACTCCACCATGGTGGGTGGGGTTCCTTGCTAAAAAGGTTTTTGTAAGCTGATTTGACTGTGAAGCAACCACTTGAAGTTAAGTCCTAGATAGTAGTGTCCTCCTGGAATAGAATTGGGGGTCTCTATGTTCCCAACAATTCTTCCAACTCCTTTAGCAACTGAATATCCTCCTAAGAGTAAGTATCTTTATAAAGTTTCTTCCACTTCCTCCCCCGATTGATATAGCCTTCTACCTTCCTTCCCATGTCTTCTTTAAGTAACTCCATTACTCTTTTGAATCTGTTGAAGACTAGTGGTTTCCCTCCCAACCTATTGTCTTCCCAAAATTTGATGCTATGACCATTCCCCACTATCCACCTTGTCCCTTCTCTCAATAATCCTCTATTCCTAAAAATATTCATCCAAATTTTAGAGCCTCCTGGGAGGTCATTATTGAATAGGTTCCAATTGAAGGGGGAATTCGACAGATATTTAGCTTTCATTATATTACCCCAATTAGTGTTGTCTTCACCCAATCTCCAACCATTCTTCATAAGAAGATCCTTGTTAAGGTCATGAATTCTTCTTACTCCCAACCCCCCCTTTTCCTTTGGCTTGCACACCTCTTCCCAATTGACCAGACTCAATTTATTTTTCTTTTCTGTTCCTGACCAGAGAAAATTCCTTTGTATTCTCTCAATCCTTTCTGCCATATTTTGGTTAATTTTGAAAAGGGACAAAAAGTAAATGGGAATGCCCTAGAGAGTTGCTGAGAGCAGTTGCAATTTTCTAGCATTGCTTAAGATCTTCCCTTTCCATCCTGCAAGTTTCCTTTGAATTATGTCCACTATCATATTCCAGAATTCATTAGTCACTTCTTTAGTAGTTAATGGTAATCCTAGATAAGTATCCGAGAGGTTTGCAGACTGACAACCCAAAATATTCCTTATCCTCCTTTGTAATGGGGCATTAGTGTTAAAGAAATAAATCTTACTCTTGTGGTAGTTCACTTGCTGCCCTGAACTTTCTTCATAATTATGCAAGATAGTCTTCCATGCTTCAGCCTCCATAATCGAGGATTCTCCAAAAAGGAATGTGTCATCTACAAATTGTTGTAGAACTTCAGTTTCAGCAGTAGTAGCAGGCTTGACCCCTTTGACACAACCAGTATTCACTAGTTTAGAGAATAATATTATATTGTTGAAATAGTAGCGAGTTTACTTTTTACTAATCTCCATTTATATCTTTTAATTCCTTAATATATCTCTTTTTACTACATTATATCTTCATATTCTCTTGGTTAGCTTTTATGTATTGCAAGAAGTTTCTCTTGCGTCTTTTTACTTTTTCTATGTTTCTATTTGTTGCACTTATTTAAAATATTATGAAGTATTTATTGGTGCTCCCTTTTAACCTCTCTTATACTTTTTATTCTCCTAAATAACATGTCCTCTTATGTTTTATTTTATATAATATAAGAAATTCATTTCCTTATTATTATACTTGTCGTAGGAATATATTGTACTTGTCGTAGGCAATATACTATTGCATTCAGTTGGTCCGATTTTTCAATTAATTTGCACCAATCATGAATGACAATTTTTATGTAAGTGACATATTTCTAAAGTTTTTAAATTTATTGATGAATTTTATATATTCTAAAAATTAATTTTCACCACTGTGATTGATTATTTTGATTTTGTCTTATAAGACCCAGCCCCTTTCTTCAGAGATAGCTCCATTACTCATTTTCATCGGCATGATTTTAGGAATAAATTAATAAACTATATTATGTTGGCAAAAATATTAAGTATTTATTTATTTTTTAAATTATTCATTTAGTTTTTACAAATGCAATCATAACCTTTTAAATTTAATTTTTATTTGAGACACATTTGATTTTGTATTTAACATTTATCCAAATTTGAAACCTACTTAAATATTTTTATATTGAATTTTATATATTTACCTCAAATATTTTTGCTATCCAAATATTATTTAGAAATATTATAATTACAAATTAATAAATGAGAAGTAATTTTTTAAATAAATCTTTAGATATTGATATCTGTAAGAGAGAAGAAAATCTAATTTTTAAGTAAAAGTGAAATTAATCATATATTTCATCTAAAAGTAAGATTTTGGATCTAAAGTTAATTTACATATAAATTTACAATTCTATATTGAAATAGGTTTTTTTAGACTTTTCAAGTTCTAAAATAAAATAAAATAATATATATTTAAGGAAACAAATAAACTTATAGATTGTTTCCTATTTAGTTTGAATAAAAAATTTAAAGTGCCTATTTTGTATTTAAAAATTAATAGAATCTTCTAACAATTCAAATTTATTAGCAATTCCATAGTCCACTTTCTTTATCAAATGAGATTAGCTTTCTACTAGCATTGATTAGAATGTAGATATAATTCAATGATGCTAGGAGTTTGTTGGGAAATGAACTACCACTTCATTAATTCCATTGACTTCTAAGGTAATTTTGAACTTATTACTAGATTATTGTTTGATTTTAACTTCCACAAATAAAAGTGAGGATTTTGATAAGATTATTTATAAAATTGTTATTTATTTAACTACTTTTTAATATTGAAATTAGATTAGTTGATTTGAAATACTTATTTTAATAATAATTTTATCATGCATCTATCTTTCTATAATACATTTACTCTATTGATTAATTATTATACTATTTAATTACTATTTCTATTATACCACTATGTGGCTCTTGTTATTTTAAATAATCATATGATATTACTATTCCCAAATCTAATTAATTTCAATAGCCCTCATATATAATATTTTGTAATATATATAAAATTGGGAAGTTCCACTTACTTCCTTATACTTGCTTTTTGGTTTCCTTATATCCTCCTTTTACCAATTAAATTCCCTGCTATTATTTTATTTATTTCAACCTTAAAATTTGTTTAGGAGGCTTCCTTTTAATGGTTGCAACTTACCTTGAGTTGACTTTAGAATTTTTATTACCTATTTTTATGGGCAAGCTTCTGTCTTTATCTCTTGATTTTCATGTGGTTCTTATTCCACATATTCTTCTTATTTGGTGATATACATTACATCTCATAAATATTTGTTTCCTTTTCTTTTTAAAATATATCTTTAGGGTTTGATTGTTTATACATTTATTTAGATGTCTCATATTTCTTTAAAGGGCATGAATGTATTCTTTCCTATTTTCATACATATTCATATGTATATGTTTGTTTATTATAATATTATATTAAGGTTTATAGTTATGAATTTATAAAGTGATGCTTATTTATTTAATTATTTAATATATATTTATTCATTTAACTATTTAATTGAGATACATAAATTATTTATTATTCAATAATCAATTAGCTACTTTATTTTCTAATTAATCACATAATTATTTCAAATGAATACATTAATCATTGTGATTAAATATTGAGTTTCATATTCTATGAGATATTACAGTGCTACACTCCCAAAATTGCTTGTCCTCAAGCAATTATGATATTGATTTCCTTTGTATTGAATTAATGTTAATTATTTGAGTAAATAATTTTGATTTTTTCTCATTGAAATATATTAAAAAAACTATTCCTTAGATATATTGATTATTTTCTTATTTTTAAACTTCTCTTATTAAATATCCCTTAATTCATATTATTTCACATGCTTCCCACTATTATCTTCTCTTATTAAAATTAAATTAATTATCAATTCTAATTCTCCTCTATGTTTCTTTATATAATAATAATATCATCTAAATCTATAATATTATATTATTGAAATAGTAGCAAGTTTACCTTTTACTAATCTCCATATATATCTTATAATTCCTTAATATATCTCTTTTTACTATGTTATATCTTCATATTCTCTTGTTTAGCTTTTATTTATTGCAAGAAGTTTCTCTTGCTTCTTTTTACTTTTCCTATATTTCTATTTGTTGCACTTATTTAAAATATTATGAAGTATTTATTGTTGCTCCCGTTTAATCTCTCTTATACTTTTTATTCTCCCAAATAACATGTCCTCTTACATTTTATTTTATTTTATATAATAAATTTATTTTGTTATTATTATTTTAAATAATCATATGATATTACTACTCCCAAATCTAATTAATTCCAATAGCCCTCATATACAATATTTTGTAATATATATATATATATATATATATATATATATATATATATATATATATATATATATATATACATATAATTGGGAAGTTCCCCCTTACTTCCTTATACTTGCCTTTTGGTTTCCTTATATCCTCATTTTACCAATTAAATTCATTGCTCTTATTTTATTTATTTCAATCTAAAAATTTGTTTAGGAGGCTTCTTTTTAATGGTTGCAACTTACCTTGAGTTGACTTTAAAATTTTTATTAGCTATTTTTATGGGCAAGCTTCTCTCTTTATGTCTTGATTTTCATGTGTTTCTTATTCCACCTTTTCTCCTTATTTGGTGATGTGCATTACATGTCGTAAATATTTCTTTCCTTTTCTTTTTAAAATATTTTTTTTTGGTGTCTCTGTATGATTGTTTATACATTTATTTATATGTCTCATATTTCCTTAAAGGGTGTGAATGTATTCTTTCCTATTTTCGTGCCAATTCATATGTATATGTTTATTTATTATAATATTATATTAAGTTGCAAAATTAGACAATTTGGACATCATCATTTTGTCTAAGATGTGGTTTTAGTCAAAATTGGCTATAAATATCCCTATCTTAAGTAAAATCGAAAGAAAAAATTTGCCAAACTGAGCTATATAGCTTGGTCAAGGTCAACCCTTCTATGATTTGTCAACTTATTATTTTATTTTTCTAATTTTTTTTAATATTTAGACTTTCCCTGAGTTTCTTTAGAACCACAAGTTTTGCAAGGCATTCATCAGCAAATTACACATGTGCAGTAACTTGTAGAAGATTGATAGATTCAACACAAAAGTAATGGGTAACTTGTCAGTTCTTTAAATTCCACAATGCCTTGTATAAAAATAAAGGCTAGAAAGTTTTTCCTATGAATGTGAGATGATTCACACATGTTTATTGGCCTCTATACCCGTGCATTTCCATGTCCAATGATCTGTGATGCATGTTGTGGTGCCACCAACCACATTCTACATGTGGAACAGTGATCTAATGTGGCCTTGTCTACAAGCCTAAGGTATCCTAGACATCTAATCTATCAAACCGTGCCACCTAATCTCATAGCCACACCTTTTCTTGGCAAGGTGGGTGTTTTTTGCCACGTGTACTTGTTTCACTATGCAACAATTGATTCCAATTCAATCATCAAACTAGAGTACCTAGATATTTCCCTACAATACCCATATAGACATCAAATTTACTTAGGTTATTTGATGACATTATCAACTGGTTTGAAATCACTTCTTTCACCCTTAAAGTTTTCTTTTTGTTTTTTTTGTTTTTTTTGTTTTTTTTGTTTTTTTGTTTTTTTTGTTTTTTTTGTTTTTTTTGTTTTTTTTGTTTTTACCAACTACCTGGCATTGACTATATTCGAATCTAGACTAATTTTGTGATTCCCATAAGAAAAAAAACTTCTTTAGATTTGCCTAAGATTTTTGGAACTTGTTTATTCCTCTCAAGAGAAACTTGTTTTGGATTTAGAGCATTTCATGTAATGGGTTTGTATGGCCTTGGAATATGGGTGTCTGATCCTTATGGACTAACTAGGAAAATACAACCTATAAATCCAGCATGGGGAGTTGAAGGTTTAACTTGCTTATTTTTTCAAGTAATTTTTTTATTTTAGACCAAAAAAATTTAATATTTCCAATGGTGGAATTAGTTTTACATTTTGGTGCCTAGATTAACCATAAGTTATAGATTTTCATGATGTATGGTTTAATCTTGTAATTGGAAACTTCCAAAGCTTCATTTGGTCACATATTGTAGTATTTTCAAGTGCATTATTTTTCATCTAGTTTATAGATCTGCAATCAATTTTCAGTGATTTGGAGTGGATATATCACTTTTAAAAAATAGGTCATTTTGGGGCTATATATGCACTTGGTTAATCCTTGGGTTTCATTTTTCAAATTTACATCAATTTTGAAGGAGATATCATTTATTTTTAGATTTTATTTGGTTTCATAATAGACTTTTCAAATGTTGCAATTATCACTCCAAATAATTATCATGAGTGAAAATAATTTGTATCTAATCAAATTGTTGAGCACTCAATTTCTTAGAATCACACTTGGACCAAATCTTGAACCAACTCTCTTAGAGTAAAAATCTCTCTTGAAGGAGCTGGGAAGCGTAAAAGGTCTCTACTTACTCATTTTATAGTTGATGAGGCAATTCTACAGGAAGTTATGGTGTGGAAGGAGGTTACTATGGGGTCAAAAGTTTTTGGTGGTAAGGGTGTCATTATTCCTGTGCATGGTAATTCATTGGTGGTTTTGTTATAGGATTGGGGGCCTCTTATTTGGTTTGGTTTGGTATGGGGGGTATGAATAGGCTCTCTTATGCCCAATCTATGAGTAATAGTTGGCATTTTTCACTAAGTTGATTGTTACTAAACCCTTTCCTACCTACAGATCTATTTCAATTAACTTGGAGAAAGATACAATTTCAGAGATTGAGAAAAGGATTGAGGCCCTTGAGGTGGATGCAATTATTTATTTAGGTGGTTTTAGCCCTCTCTTAAGGGTCTCCATGCTTGGGTATCCAAGCATTAAGATCCACATATTACTAATCTTGCCCAGATCTTTCCTCTAGTAATAGTTTTTTTATCACACAATTCAATAATGCAAAGTATAAGAGAACCATTCTAGGTGATCATTTTGATGGGCCTCTAAAAGGCCATTGTTTTAAGATTTTTTTATCTTGTTTCTAAGTAGTTATCTTGTAGATACAGCAATCACTTTATGGTTTTAAGAAGATGAACTTATGTTTTTATGTATATGTTATATATATGTCAAGACATTAAGTAGAAGTATGGATAGTTCAAATATGCTATAATTGATTGAATCTATGGACAAAAAAAGTATAATGAAGTAGTATTACATGTTGATAAATGTTTCCTCATTCATGCTATGTCTTGGGTAGTTTTTCTCCTATACGCATAGGATTTGCAAGAGTGGTAATTTAAACTTTACACCTTTTCTAATATTGATGATGAAATAGATATATGTGTGGAAGTTGTGTGCACATTGAATGTTTTTTAGGTACTCTCCATGGATATTCAAGGGTCAACACCTCAGCCTTAAAGTTAGAGCCAACTGGATTGTTGAACCATCATGAGTGGAGAAAGTCATTATATGCTTTATGTTGGAATAGCGCACAAATGTAGCTTCCATAACTTGATACATTCCTAGAGGATTTAATCTTGATTAATGTTCATTTTGTTTCAAACTTTATGAGTCTGTAATTGATCCTCATTAATGGAGTGATTGTAGAGTTAGGAAGTAGTTGTAGTTTCCTTTAAATAACATATGTTGCATATTTAAGTGCAGTTTTGAAAAGAAAAAGAATAGGAAGTTGATTTTCATAGTAGTAGAGTGCGATACTATTTTTGAATGTAATCTTTCACCATGAATGAATAGAGTGAGTAGTTCAAGTTTGTTTCTTTTATCTTGGTTGTATTTTTTGTTCACTCATCCAAGGGGCCCACTTGGTGAGTGAACTATTCCATTAGAATAGATTTCATTTTCTTGTTTTTTTCCTTGTAAGATAGAATCATGTTTCTCCTATAGCCATTGATAACATTATCAATGAACTGTTCCTATAGTATAGGTGAATAGATAGGTTCACTATTACAACATTACTTTAAATATTTGAGTTAAGTTGTTTTTTTAGTTGCTAGCATAGAATTTTTAGCATTTCCTTCACTTTATTTGTAATGACTTGAAGGAAAATTAGAGCATAGACTTTGCATTCATCTCATTCTCGGGTTGATAAATTAAATGAAGTCAGTATACTATTTTAAGTAAAACACATTATGATTTCTGACCATGGAATCACTATCAAAGGATGTCCAATCCTTTTTCATTAAGATATTAATCCAACCAACCATTTTTGGCATCATTTCTAGGGAGGTTTTAATCTAGTTCAACTCTGAATTCGTTATGTTAGTTTAAATTCTACATTATTTTGCATGCATAGAAGAAGAGACCTCATTGGGAGATTTCTTCCCCAAAGTATTAGAGAAGACATTTTTAATCTTGACCCTAAAGAACCTCATAGCAAGAATTAAGAAGAAGAACCTTTTGAAAATCCATTTGTTGTTGTTCAAGAACAAATACCCTCATCCTCTGACGAATCCTTGTATTTGAATGATCTCTTTGTTGAACCTAAATACTAAGATAATCCACTTTCCATTGTCATCTATCATCCACCACCACCAAGTCCTCATCCCAAAATGACTTAGCCTCAGCCTACATTTCCCTTTCCTATCCCTCCTTAGCAAGGTAATCAAAACTTGAAGAATGTACCTTTTGATGCACTTCCCAAGTTCTATGGCCTAATTACTAAAGACCCTAAAACCTTCCTCTCTGAGTTTGATATCATTTTCAAAAGTTATGATTATACAACTAATGTTCACAAGTCAATTTTTCCCATCCACCTTAAAGGAAGCTTCTCTGAGATGGTTCATGGGGTTGGGTTCCAACGTTGTAGTAGATTGGCCTACAATGAGCAACTTGTTTCTCACAAAGTACGAAGAATAATGTAGGCATCAAGATTTGAAAGGGGATTGCATTTTTAAAATGTCCCAAAAGGATGGTGAAACCTTAGAAGACTGTGTTTCATGATTCATGTTCAACTTGCATCGTAATACACAACATCAACTGAATGAAGAATGAAAGAAACACCTTTTTCTTAGAGGAGTAAATGATGGGAGTATTGAAGCTCTACATTTAATGGCAGGAGGAGATATCACTTAGAAAAATTGGACTGATATATAGAGCATATGTATGAACTATTCTAGAGCCACTATGAAGAAAGGTAGGGGACTTAGAGACCTACCACATAAGTCTAATGATAGTTCAAGAGTATCAAAGATGGAACTATCTGATTTACTATCAGATTTCAAACAAGAAATCATTAATGGTGTACCCATTTAGTCGGATAACATGTAAGCAAAAATGAAGAAGGATGAAGTGAATGATATGTTAGTTGAATTTTGTCCATATTGTAGGGAAAAGAAAAGGCACTATAGACGCAATTTTGTTGCAAGCCTAGAGACACAACCAATGCCTACTAAGTTTAAAGTCATTGATGAAAATGGAGAGGTTCTCTACATTTCTCAATGAAGACCATGCGCTCAAAGAAAAGGTATACCACAAGATCCTCTTCAAAGTTATAATAGTAATAATCAATGGAAAAATACTAGTTTTAATGTAAATAATACTTAGCAACAACCTTAGCAAGGTTGGTAGCAAACTCAGCAAGGTTGGCAGCAACCCCAGCAATATTGGCAACAACCCCAGTAGGGTTTGTAGCAAAACCAAAATTGGAATACCTGACCTAGTCAGCAAGCCTTAATTCCACCACCTTAGTAGTAGGCCTTAATGCCTCCTCCTACAGCCACTAATGCTCCTCCCAAGCAGACTCAACTATCATTTTAGCCTAATCCTAATCCCAATAATACCAAACAACTAGCACAACAACAAAGCTATGCTATTTCCTTGAATGATATCCATTTAAGGTTAGACACTACTCTTCCTTCACCTAAAAATCCTATAATAATTGAAGTTGAGGATTCCCAAACTAAAAAAGAAGATGTGTTGAATCAACAGACCTATCCTATAGCCAAAGGAGGTCCATTCCCTCATAAGTTGATGGAACAAGGCCAACCTATAGAAATTTGTACAGTAAATGATTTATCAATCAACTCAAGAAAATAATAGTACAAATACCATTACTTGATGCTATCAAGGAATTACCTATCTATACTAAGTCTATTAGGGAAGCATGTATCAAACAACTAAGAAGAAAGAAGAAGGATTCAAAAACTATTCATGTCTTAGGACAATTGTCTAATTTAATGTTGGAAAAATTAGATGTACCTAAACATTATAACCCTGGGAGTCCTATGGTTACTATCACCATTCATGGGATGCAAGTTTAAAATGCTTTATTTTAATTAGTAGCATCTATAAACATCATGAAAAAGGAGGTATTATCTCAATTAAATATCATTGGTCTCAAAGAAACACCAACCATACTTTATCTTATTGATAGTTCTACTATCAAACCAGATGGGATGATAGAAGATGTCATAGCCACCTTAAATTCTTGGGAGTATCCCATAGATTTTGTTGTCCTTTCCTCAAAGGCTAACATGGGTGGATATCCTTTAATTTTAAGGTGACCATGGTTGACCACTGCAGATGCCTAAATAGATTGTCGATCTGGAAAGATGACAATATCCAATAGTATCCATACTAAGAACTTGACCTTATATTCCCCTGCTCAACCACTTTTTTTAGATGACCAAGTAATTTGGAAATACTTGGGTGATGAAGATCCAGAGGTAAATTCCATCCATCAGCTAATGATGATAGGTCAAGAATCATTTGTAGCCTCTCAAGAAGAAGATGAGATCATTTCATCCATTATCATGAATGAATATGGAGTAGAACCTCAAGTGTATCCTAGAAACTATATTACCACATTTGGACATACTCCAACATTTAGAAGCTTCCCAATTCCTTCACTCCTTATTACCTCATGAGATGGATTCTTCTCTTGTTGCCCAGTTATTCATGATAGATAAGGTTATTAAGATGAAAGTTGGTTCAAAAAAGGAGTTGAATATAAACAATGCCTTATTACCTTCCCATCAGAAAATTATGTTGCAGTTACTATAGGAGAATCAAAAATAATTTGCTTGCAACTACATGGACATGAAAGGACTAGACCCCATGCTTTGTACTCACAAGATTTACATCAGTCCTGATTTTAAACCTATCCAACAACCTTAGAGGAGAGTTAACCTTGTTTTGAAAGATATAGTTAAAAATAAACTATAGGAATTATTAAGTGTTGGTTTTATCTATCCCATCTCTAATAGCTAATGGGTTTCACCCCTAGTTATTGTACCAAAGAAGGGAGGAAAATGTAAATTTTTTGTAGATTATAGGGAGCTCAATTCAACCACTAAGAAAGACTACTTTCTCTTAAGACCAAGTTCTTGAAAACCTAGTTGGCAAGAAATATTTCTCTTTTCTAGGTGGTTTTAGTGGTTAAAACCAAATACAAATAGCTCTAGAGGATCAATAAAAAATAATTTTCACGTGCCCATGGGGAACTTTTGCTTACTTAGTCTTACCCTTTGGCCTGTGTAATGCCCTAGCCACATTCCAACGAGCTGTCATAAGTATCTTTTTAGATATATCTGCTAATTGTATGGAGATCTACATGGATGCTTTTACTAATTATTGGACTAATTTTGAGGAGGAAAAATCCAACTTAGAGACGGTAGTCAAGGATGCCAAGACTATAACCTTTCCCTAAATAGTGAAAAATGTTTTATGATGATGGAAGGAGTAGTGATAGGTCATTTCATTTCATCCAAAGGCATCCAAGTAGATCCTACCAAGATTGAAGTCATTAGTAGCTTGCCTACACAAGAGAAGTAGAAGGATGTCCAAAGTGTCTTAGGACATGTTGGATATTATAGAATATTCATCAAGAATCTCAGTCAACTTCTAGGGCCCCTTTAAAACTTGTTAAAAAGGGATTCTAAATTTTTCTAGGACTCTGTGTGTGCTAAATCTTTCCTGTAGCTTAAAGAAGTTCTCACCATAGCAGCATTTTTAAGAGGATCTAATTGGGGACTACCTTTCCACATCCATATAGATGCCTCAAACTATGCTATAAGTGTAGAGTTTAACTACATAATTACTTAAAAAGAGTTACTTGTAATTATTTATGTACCTAATAAATTCAAGCACTAAATTATTGGATATGAAATATTTGTTCATATTGATCACTCTCTTATAAAGTATATGATGAATAAGATTGAAATATTAGGAAGATTAGCTCGCTAGTTGCTACTTATGTAGGAATTTGATATCACCATAATAGATAAACCTGGCAAGGCCAATGTGGTAGCTGAATTTCTCTTAGTTGCATGTCCCTGATGATCTTGTAGCCATTGATGATAGTTTTCTAGATGAACACCTTTTCCTATTGTCAACACAAAATCCATGGTATGCAGATATTGAAAAATATCTAACCACAAGAAAGATGTCAACTCACTCCTCTGCCAAAGAAAGGAAGTTACTCTCTAAAAAGAGATTTAACTATTTTTGGATTGTTGGATTTATGTTCTATACTGGCCCTGATCAAGTAATGCATTGGTGCATAAGAGAAGATGAAACATATGATATCTTGAGGGAATTTCCCTGATGAACCCTATGGAGGTCATTTTGCAGCCAAAAGGATAGCCTTTAAAATATTGAGAACT